>JBBPCS010040278.1:0-20560 GCA_037974645.1 Hollardia meadi
GTGTGTGTGTGTGTGTGTGTGTGTGTGTGTGTGTGTGTGTGTGTGTGTGTGTGTGTGTGTGTGTGTGTGTGAAGAGAGACAGACAACTTGACATGCAGTTACTCTCCAGGGCTCCCACAAAGTGTTTATTAGTGATTTGGTTACATTACGGCAGGATAACAGCACGCACACACACATACAAACACACTGGTGAACATCAGACAGTGGGGCCCTGAGCCCCCAGCTCTTTGAGTTGCTGTAATATAAAAGAGATCCTCATTTCCTAATGGAATAGACAGACAGACAGTGAGGGGAGATGAAATTCAGAATTGATTTATCACTAACTGACAAACAGAAGGCAGCTTCAGAAGAAATTCACTTTCCAAGAGCCTGGCCAAATGGGGTTTACCAGGCACAGAGCCGATGTACATTTTTGGAGCATTAATGGCAAAGCGGCATCTAACATGTTAGTCATCTCTATTGGTTGGAAGCATTGACTGTGTATAAAGATGGACGACATGAGAGCTCCCCAAAAGTGAAGCCAAAATATCTCAACCCCTGGTGGTGGGCTGCAGTATAGGTCATAAACCCCTCCTCCTCAATGATTTCAGGTAGGACATGGGCCAAACTAAAAACTCATATCCGGGATATTTTGGCTTCACTTCTGTACAATGGAAGGAAGTGAGATGCGTCGTCCATCTTTATTAATGTCAATGGTTGTTTGCACAATTGTTTGCACATTGGCTAAAAGCCAGTGAGGGTTTTTGGATTCACAATAACCTGAAGCTTCTATTAAACTTTTGAGCTTCCTGAATTTACCCAAGATGATGGCATTGGCAACTACTGACATGAAGTTTTCAGGAGTTAGGGTTTCCAAGTAAACTTTGGTCTAGCTGAACTAAGCTTACCAGATTTGGGACATGAAATTTTATGTATCAAAATCTTAACATATTTAAAATTTACACAAATTAACCTTTAATTTAAAAAAAGCATCAGTATATCAATCAAACCCTTGTCCAAATCAGGCTCAATCAACTCTAAATTTACACCACTTGTGTGCTTTCGAACCCCAACATGCAACTGCATTACTACAAACAATAAACAGACGCAACTAAATAAATCACAGAAAATACCAAAATACCAGCACAGTACTTCAACTTCAGGATTCCAGACACTTTCCATTCCATGTCAGACTGAGTGAGTAAAGCCACTGAAAATAAGACCTCAGTGTAGTGTGGCAGTAGAGCCTGGGGAATCCAAGTGAAATGGCAGCTCAGATGAAGACAGAATTGCACAAAATTCACTGGGAGACTGAAACTCTCTGTAGAAACTGATTGGTATGCACCAGGGAAAGACCTTCTCTTAACCACCTTCATGATGAGTGGGGACTTTGGGACACACACATACAACAGGGATGGTATATTGAATAAAAGAGGGCATTTCAATAACTCAATCACTATGTCATCTACCAGCAGCTTAGACTTGAATGTTAACTAATTGAATGTCTGTGTGTGTGTGCATGTGTGTGCGTGATGAATATCCTGGTGTGTCTCTGTATACATGTAGGCATGTGTATTGAAATATGTGCATTGTGGAAGCCATTGGTCAAAACCTTTTAAATTTAATTCGATATCAGCCATTGGATGTGAAATGTGACATGGCCTTCACCCCATCCTTGTGGCTCCACACACGTTTAAATCAGTACCCCCTGCCCCCTCCCGTGCACACACCACACACAAATACATGGGCACACACACGCTGTGTCTGTCTGAAAAATAATTGCATTCCATCCGATAATTGTTAAGGAAGTAAATCTATGAATACATTAAAAATAGGTCATTGTGATTAAGCGTGATGATTACATCTCCATAATAAATATGCAATCCTGTATTTTACCATGGGTGCTGTATGATAATGACATAATTACCATTCTAGATGACCTCATCATGATAGAGTTGTTTTGTTTTTTTTAGTCATGTTGATCACTCTCCACAGCTAAATCCATGTGTCCTTCTTTACTGCTAGGCTAGAGTCTATTCCATATCTAAGCTAGAGAGGTGGTACCGTTATTGTCACGAAAATCTGACAAACTGATTACTGCAGACACACAGTATTATGACATAACTGTTTAGCTAGAGATTTAACCGACGGTACCCTAGCAGAAAACAAGTCTGATCTGTCACAGACACATACAATCAGTAAAGGAACTTTTTGTAGTGTTGAATAAAATAAATGTCCGAATGACGTGAATTGAAAGTAGTAGGTATGTAATTTGTTTTGTGTTCTCTCTGAATGCAATTTGAGAAAAAAGACTCCCAGTAAAAACCTCATGGGAAGTGTTGTTGATTTATGACTAATTGTATCTGTTAGAATGACAAGTTAAGTTGCATTGCAGTAGATTAGCTTTACTAGGAGTAGTGTTTGTAGGTACCTGCTGCTAGTTTTAGTAGGTAATATTAGCAGCTAGGAGCCCTTCAGGTCACAATACAGACAGAAAAAGGCACTACACATTTGTCATCTCTTCAGAGAGGCTCTTCAAAGACATTCTGTACAAAACCATTATGTAACGGTGAATGTGAAAACACATTCTATGTTTACTGGGCAAACTTGTAGACATTGGCACACTATAAATGTCGACATGTTGACAAAATAATTGTGGTATTTGTTTAAATGACAATGTGCTCACATTTTAATAGTAAGTGCATTAAATTATCTAGTACTAGCACAAGATAATACTAGATAGTAGTTAGCCATTATTAGCGAATTACAGCGACAAGCTTCAGTACAGTAACAAGCAGCTTAAAGCCATTTAGGACACAATATCAACAAATACAATATGGTTTCTCATCTTAGAGATGTAGTAGAACTACAGTCTTGCAATTGTATGCCTCCACGCACCAGTCAAGTTGCAGTTTACATCCATGCCTGTACAGACTCATATACTGTATGCTTCGTGCTTCGTCACGTGATGCAAAAACAATCACCTGAAGCTCTATATCAGCAAAACCAAAGCGCTTGTGGTGGACTACACCGCTTCAAATATGGATGTTGCTACAAAGAAGCAAAAAAAAAAAAATCATTAAATGTGGATGCTTGACACACATGTTCAACCAAGCAGCACAGAAGATCTATACAATCAGCACAGTTTCAAGGTGGGCACCCAAAATTAGTGTCACCATTTCAGCGTCAGAGCAAATGTGAAATATGGTCACAATCTGCCCTTCTGTTCCCGAGTTATGGTGTTGAATAATGACCAGAAAAGTGGTTTTGCAGAACATTATGATGCCACAGTAAAGTTGACCTTTGGATACAAAGTGTCATCACTTTCATCATTTTATCATCATTTTTAGACATTTGTGTGGAATTTTGCCATAATTAGGGTTCTAATTAAAAATTTGTTTAATAGGTCACAGTGACCTTGACCTTTGACCCCTGATCAAAATCTAATCAGTTCCTCCTTGAGTCCAAGTGGACATTTGTGCCACATTTGAAGAAATTCTCTCAGTGTTCCTGAGATCTCACATTCACAAGAAATGGCCTGATGTGAGGTCACAGTGACCTTTGACGGACAGACATACGGACAGACGGACAACCTGACAACATAATGCCTCTGGCGATGGCCATCGCCGGTGGTAATGAGGAAAAAGGTTTTGAGAATGAAGTGGGGAGGGTCTTGGGCTGACTATAGGTTACTGACCAGGAAACCAGCAAAAATAAAAGATCCTTCCTATCTGACTCTCTTTTCATTCTGTTGTATCCCCCTTAGGTTGAAGCAAAGTTGTGTTTTCACCTTGGTCAGTTTTCAGACAAGTAGACTGCCCTGTCATAATGATTCTCTGATAGTGTGTATTTGTATCTGTGTATGTGTGTGTGTAGGGAAGAGAAAGAGGTTGGCAACGAGACAGAAATGAGTAATATTCTTAAAGCTATCCTTGCAAGACAATGGTTAGCCTGACTCTGAAGCTAGTCCAAAAGCCTCTGGTTGCGCAGTGAGCCTGTTGGTGTGCTGGTGCTCCATTACATTCCACCTACGCACACAGTGAGAGCAGTCAAAGGATTATAAATGAAGGAGAATGTAATGGGAAGAAACTCTGAGACAAGAGGCTACCACTCTGTGTCTATAGTCACCTCTTCTAGTGGAAATGTGGGTGAAGCAAGATAAAAGAGGCAAAACCACTACATATACAAATGTTGGTACACTTGCACTCACATACCACATAGTGTATTTTTTTTATGTGGGTGGACTCTTATTCGTCCCCTTTGATCCGTTATCAAATAATATAAGAGAGGTTATATTTACTGTAGCCAACGGCAAGCTGGACTAAAGTTAAATTGCATGCGTGTAGATGCCTGGAGGAGGGGATGTGGGGGTTTACATGTTCATGTGTGTCCAGTTTGTATCTCATCGTGCTCACTTAGGATGTTTTATCTGTGTACAAAGCAATCGAGCTTAAAGACAAACTGATATCTTTACGTACAAAACACTGCTGCTTTATACACTCTCCTCCTTTTACATCCTACCCGAATAACACACACACACGGCACACACACACACATAAAGAATGTCTCCTTCCTCCGCCCCTCTCTGCCCTGCTATAAAACACCAACTAACGCATCCCTAGTGGGCATCGATCCAGCAACAGCTTGCTGTAATGTAACGCAGCAGCACTGATGTGAAAAGAGCAACAGGTCCCCAGGGCCCGCAGGAGCCTCTCTGACTACTGTCTTTCTCTCTGTCTGTCTCTTTCTGTTGGCCCGTCTCTCTGTTTATGTATCCCTCATTGCTTCCTCGCCAATATAGTGATGAAAGTCTCTGCTGAGCGAGTTCCGACACTGTAAAGTAAAGCAATTTCCAGTACAGTGGACGTATAGAGGGGGAAAATTCTTGACAGATGGACAGTCCTTTAAATGGCTATGAAAGACTAAAAGACCATCACATTCATAATTACAATACATTCAGTTTCCAGATCATTGCCTGTGTTTGAAAAAATTGAAAGACAACACACAGAAAGGATCCAGGCCAAGATCAAGTATCCAGATCAAACCTAAAACCTTTACTTTTGTTAGGTGGAACATATTCAACTATAAACCTTTTTACAGTCATAGAAGCAAGTCACAGAACAACATTAAAATTATTTTTTGAAACTTTATTAATCAGCATACTTCTGTCAAAGGAACCTAAAACCACTTACAGTAACTTGAATTTTAAATAGCTGCTGTCTATTATTCATTTCCAATGAGACAAACGGTTGGGAGCTACAGTATAGGTGCCAGTGGATCTAATAAAGGTAACTCCATCATACATATTAGCATGCTATCCACACTGACACGGTTCTCAGTATTTCCATAGCTCTCTAAAGATCAGAAATAGCATGCCTGACTGTGATACAGTTAAGCTGCTGCTGGTGCTGGGTAACCACACGAAGATGAACGTAAAAGAGAAGGAGAGGACGCAGATGAGATGAAAGAGAAACTACGAGGATAAAAAAAAGTGAGAGTTTCAGTGAGGAAAAATTCCACTTTGTTTTTCCCCAGGTTGTAATGAGACAAAATGACACATTTAATACTATATTGGGGAATTCATTCCCTCACTTGTGGACAATTGAATTAACTCCTCTTAACCACCTCTTAATTCCAACACTGACACATACCTTTTTTCTTTCTATTAATAGGCAATCATGATGCACTGAGACGTAAGGGGAAAATCGCCTAATCCTACTGTCTGCTCTCCTTGAATTGTGCGTGATCTTGTTAGGTTTGTGGATATGTAAACTTCTCTGGTGATTCACCTTAAGCAGGCTGGATCATGCTTGAACTTGCCGAGTCAGCACCTCAGCAGTCCAATTTGTTGAAATTAAAAAAGTGGTGACCAGGTAAGGAACACTTTTCAATTATGCAAAAAAAGAAAAGCAAAATTAGGATTCAGCAAACAAAAGAAAGGCCATCCGTCATGTAAGCAACCCCCGTACTCCAACATGGAAAATTATGTTTTACCTACACACACACCCCAAAGCATCCAAACACACAGCTCGCGACAGCTGTGTGCCTACACGAATGCAATTGCATATTAACATAAATTAAAGGCTCATAAACTTTCTTCAGAGGCCTCCTCTAAATGTAATAAAGAACCTCTCTTCCTGGATCCATGTTTTATTCAGCATTTGGATAAGCTCAATTAGCAGCCCTAATTAACGCTAGCTGTACTCCAATAGTAGCTGCTGCAGTGGGGAGGGATGGAGGGAGAGGGTGGTTAAAGGTGGTGGGGGTGAAGGCATCAGATTTCAAAAAGTAAGTATATTATGTGTATTTGTTGGTGGAATAGTATATACACATTTTCTACACTGCAGAGTGAATGTAGTTTAGTTCTAACATTGTTTATGAAAACATTCATCAGCATGGCACCATTAAACTGATTTATCATGGGACACACAAGCTCCCAATGCCCCATGCAGATGTTTGGTTTTTTTTTTTTTGTTTGTTTGTTTGTTTTTTACCAATTATCTCTGTTGAATTTTCCAAATATTTTAGAGATAATATTTTTGTGTCTTCTTTATTATTCCTGAAACATCAATAATAAATACATTCTCCAAGAATAATAAATATAACATCAACAGCATGATTAAACTGCATGCTACCCAAACCGAGCGTTGGTCTGATTTATCTTTATACCTTTTTTCTATTTTAATAAATACATAGTGCAGTGGTGAGTGACAGGAGAGAAAGATGGTAGATGGACACACCTGAAATATCATCTTTTTTAAATGAAGTTTCTCATTTGCCTACATTTGTATTATTTTTCTTCTTTTTATGAGCTGAGTCTTGTAATAACACTCTATATGAAAGCAAATTTGCTTTGGTGAAGTGGCTTCATTCAAAGCTCTTAAAAATAAAAACACAAAAAACAAGAAGAAGCTGAGCAAACAAGCTTAGGTATCCATGCAAATATGTAAAAAAAACATATAAAGTGACAAAACTACATGAATAAATACTACATACAGCAGCAGAAGATGTTTTTTTTTAACAGATATTTTTATGCCAATTTACTGTTCTGTCTGTGTTTACTGTACTGCTCCCACTTTTGTAATAACAGCTGCCCTTGAAGTAATGAGAATACAAACTTTGTTTTGTCTGGTGTTCCCATTTTGAGGGCATCCAGTTAGTCAGTCAAACAATCTTCTTATGATTTATATTTGGTAGAAATGGGGAGCAATTGATATGAAATAGTGAAGTGAACTGTGGCTGTATGGTTACTTGTTAGAATGTTGCCAGCCTTGCTGATGGTCAACATTATCTTACCTACTTTGTGAAGGTGTGTTCAAATTATCATGGGAAAACAGCTATCAGGTTTATTACAAAACACTGTCTCTGAATCATAGCAGTCTTCTAGCAACACTAGCATTGTAGATGAGATGGTGCCATTTGGTTTGGGGTAGTAATTACAGGGCCAACCAATGTGAAACACACTCAAAAGACCCTTGTTTTTCCACTGTAATGTAAATATGCCTTTGGACAGTAAAAAGTGTTATTTTTGCCCATTTAATTCTGTTTGGCATGTTTACACCTTACTGAAAATTCACTTAAATTATGATATAAAGAAAAAAACAACATTCAATTGTGTGCCCTTTATAATAAAAGGTCTTTTTCCATGATTTCAAATTTTTAATTCATCACCTCCACTTTCACCTTTAAATGATAGATCAAAAGCAGATCTCTGCAGCTTATTATAGCAGCATGCCTTCCATAATAATTATCAAGACCCCTGTGAAATACTTCACACAGGTCAGACAGATGAAAGGCAACAGAAAACACATATGGTGTCAACACGCTGGAATTAAAACCAATTTAAAAAACAATCAAAAAAAAGTGCAGGTGCCTGTGATGGGCACGGGAGAGGAGAGAGAAAGCACTCTGGTTTTTAAACTGTTTAAATTGTACGTCAGAGAGACAGAGATGATATGTGAAGAATGCAACGGAAGCAGGTTACATTCCTACATCAACAGCAGCTGCTGTTTTTATTAGGTCGTGGCCACAAACTCCCGAATGTGATGACTCTGTGTGCTAGCAGTCTGCACTCTAAAACCTTACAGACAGAATGGAGGTGAATGAACGTGTGGAGAGAGACACAGAGGAAAACATTTGAAGAAAGTGAGGACCAACAGTAGCGAGAGGAGAGCGAATATGAAGAGATAACCGTGAAATGAAGATATCTTTCTATCCTACTGGCAAGAAAATTTAAACAGAACTTTTGAAATGTAGTAAAATTGAGAGAAATTGTACATTTCATCTGTTGGGTTGAAGCAAATGCTGTAAATAAGCTTCTGAATGTCGTTTACTATTAACATTTATATTAGCAAAACTATGATCTTTCGAAAGCTGTTTATTATTGGGCAGGTTGTTGGTTTTTCACAGTGGTAAAGTTGATCATATTTGGTGACACCTACTGCTAAGATTTCACAGCTTTTGACATTTTGATGTTTGTGCCAATCCTGCATTATTTATTTCTATTTCTACTGCTTGATTCAAGTGAATCAAGTGTTTTTGACATATGTAAAACTCAATTTAATGTGCTCATCTAATAGTCGGTCAAAATTAATTGCTCATAGACTGCACAAAAAGTGGATCAGTAAACAACATAAGATGTACCCTGTGACTGGTGTGGTGAGCTCCTGATGGTTGTAGTTGATAACCAATATCCGTGGTTTGAATGCAACACCGTACAATAAACAGCAATAGCTAAATATAAACAAAAATAAAATACACATACAGTATGCGTCTTTTTGAAGATATTTGCTGTAACGTTACAAAGCTACCCCTAGGATATTGGTGATGAGATTGCACAACTCGAAATTAAAATTCATTAAAATCTTAGATAATTTTATATAAATTCCCACTGGAATGATAAAGTTGATTTTACACAGCTTTGGTTGTGCAAATAAGGGACAGAATGAAAGACTTTAACAGTATCCAGAAGCAATCTGACAGTGTGTACGCTCACATGTGTGTCCTTAATTATACATGTGCACGTCCTTCCAGTGTGCATCATGAATGTATCATAGAAGTGGATACGGTGAGAGCACTCAGCCTCGCTTCCAATTAATTGCAGTGGCCACTCGCGGTATTGCAGCTTAAAATTCCCCTGCAGACCAAAAAGCATTTTCCCCATAGACCACCATTATAAAAGAGATGCCTATAAAATGGTTTACAGAAAACCTCGAACTGCAGACAAGGTCAATTATAACTCTTTCTATTATTTCTTTTTGATCCATGGAGCTTTTATATTTATAAAGCTTTCCCAGAGCAGAGAAAAGTGGTTTAAAAATATCTGACGTCATCACAATGTAAAGTCTATGGGCTGAACAGGAACTCGCGGCCGGGTGCAGCGGGAGAAACACTACTGCGCATATTCAATGGGCCGCATAACCAGGAAGTAAACCTGGAAGCTAGAAAACTTTTCGCACTGGATTGAATAGGCGCAATCTTGTAGTTTTGTTACAATGAAGACACTCTGTACATATAAATTGGTTTCTTTTTCCATCTAGAACGCAGGTTTAGTAACGGGAAAAGATCACATTCAATCTATATTCTTCCAAAACATGCTGTGTGTGCATGTGTGAGTTTCAGCATGCTTGTGTGTGTGTGCGGGTGTGTTATAGGCATAAAATCAATAATGTTGCATGCTGATGAAAATCAATCTCCTGACGTTGATGCCAGCTGTGAGGATGCAGACTATATAATTTGATGTGAGTGCATATATGACTATACAAAATGTGAGTGTGAAGCAAATGAAGCAATGTCAGTGCATGCTCGTGTGTTTCTGTGGTTTGTTCACAAATAGCTTTCCTTAAAGTCAAGCTAAGCCTAATGTATGAGCATTTGAGACATCCAACACTGAAATATGACATCCAATCTTGTAGATTGACTAAAGCCAAGAGTTTGTGTGGTAAAAGACTAATTTGGTCGAAATATATATAATGTCTGGATAAAGGACAACTTCTGCAGATTGGTTTTTCTTTAGTCATGTCTTATTGTCACAGTACAACAAAGAGTCCGCCCGCTTCTCCATGACTACAGAATAACTGTGTGTGAGAATTTGTGTTTAAGAATAACACTGTGGACTCTGTCTTCATGTGGTACGTAATGAGGATAACACTGGTTTTTAAAGGCGATGACATGAGCAAATATGATTTGCAACTAACCCCTAACACACTCATGCATTATTTATATCAATAAGTAATATTATTCCTAATTGCAACAAATTTTTACTCTGTGGACGCACCAAGTACCACCACTATGAAAACACTAAAAGTGTGCTACCATGCCCACTTCACACTGTGCATATACACTGAGCATTGTAGTCTGTACTTTCATTTTTTTTAAAAAGAAATGCGAGACCATACATGTCAACGTAGGGCAAACTGTGTGTACATGCCTTTAAAGATACACTTGTGAGATACATCAATGGTTTTCCCTCCGTACAACATCATTAGTTCAACAGAGTGACCTGTCTTTCCTCATTTCCAGCTCATCAAGCAACAGCCAAGAACATGATTGTAAGGAGGAATGCAGATCATGTTTGACATCTCTAAACATAACACAGAAAATATTCTGTATATATCAATTAAGAGATGAAACTACTTTTTGGCAGCTATGACATTAGGTTAAATATACTCCTGTCTGCAGTTTGGACCAGATTTAAACTGAATGTTAAAATATGAGACCTCCCAGGTGACACACTAGAAAGTGCACATCAAACTTTTAAACTTTTTGTATCTCATATTGGGTAAAAGCCACATATTCCAATCTTTAAGTATTCTTTTAGATCTGAATTTAAATTATTACTGAAACAAGAGGTGCAGTATAACAACATTTCAAGTAATATTATCACCTGAAGGCTTTAACATTATTTTTCCTGTCTTCTCACCTCCGGCATCAATTTTTCATTTTCTATATTTTAAGACTATTGTTTCTCTGTTCGTCTCTGTCTCCTTTAAAATCTTCATGTCAGTTGAGCGGATAGGACAATCAAGTTCTGCAGATCATATTATTATTTGAATTCTGTATTGATTAAAGAGAGGACACATAGTAAACAAATAGCAGCAAATGAGCATTCACAAATTCAGCATTCACTAATGACCACACTTTCAACATCTACCACAAACTTACCTGCAGCGCACTGCTCCTCATCCGCTCCGTTCTCACAGTCCCGTTCTCCGTCGCATCGCCATGACAACGAAACACATTTGCTGGCAGCCCCTCCACAATCAAACTTCTCCGGTGGACACGTCTGTCGGCCTGTTGTGTTGGGGTGGAGGTGATAAACAGCAAGGGAGGGAACACAGAGGGGGGACACAGGGAAGGGAAAGAAGAAGGACAGCAGATGAAAAAGTTGAAGAGAAGCAAAGAGGGACAGAGAATGAAGACAGGGAGGGCAAAATGAATGAGGAAGTAGGGAGGAGGCAAAAGATAGAGAGAAAAGGGACAGCCAGTCAATGAAACAGTTTGATAACTTAGTTATCTTGTTTCTTATATCGATTTCTCCTGAAGGGCCTGCAATTAAACGAGACACACAGCGACAAAGGAACAAAGAAGCAGGAACATTGTCAGGCAGACACAAAGCCAAGAAAACACACAGACACAAGCTCACACAGTACACAAACCAAAAAAAACAACATGAAACAGACAGGAACATACACTCAAATCATCAACATGAATGTACTCTTAGCTCTGCTAATTTTCTTTTGCTAAACATTGAATCTACAAATTACTATTTATTAATTTATCAATAGCTTGATAAACAATTACAGGTGAATATATTGTCAAAGAATAAAACTTCTTAAAAAGCTCAAACAGATTTGATTGACCAAACCCCTTCCTCAGCCCAAATGCTTTCATATTACAATGACATAAAACTAAAAATAAACAGCAAATACTTGCATTTGCAAACCTGGAAAACAGTGAATTATTGGCATTTTGCTTGATAAATGACTTAAAAGAATTAATTAATAATTCAAATTGATCTAAGAAATTAATCAACGAATAGATCCAGCACACAACAAACAACAAATGTAAAACTGTAAATACACTGTAAATACATTACATGCATACATACATTCTGCATACAGTGCAGTTTTTTTCTTTCACATGTGAAACCGTAATCAATAAAAACTTATTTCTTTGAGTGTTTATAAGTGTAAGTGAATGAAGTGAGAAAGCACATGTTACAGTTTGTCAAACACACACACTTAAACTCACACTGTGACACTGAGTGAGAGAGTGGTCCCTCCTGATCAAAGCCCATTACTGTAGTGAAGGCCATTGCTCCTACATGTGTAACCCGTGGGGTTGTAGAGAGAGAAAAAAATACCACCGTCCAATACATCAAGTTTACAATGAGTCCCCCGAGCGAATCTCTGTCCCTTCTGCCTGTAAACCACAACACTCCTTCACCCTGCCTCACCCCCGCTTCCCTCTTCAGTCTCTCACACATATACACACACTCTAACACCACAGGGACTCAAGTCCCAGATTACATTACAGCATTGTGTCAAACTCAACTCTATCAATTATACATATTTGACCACTAGAATGTTTCTTGGCAACCAGCCTGAGTGTGTTTGTGTTTCAGCCACAGATCAATAGTACCTATGGGATTCGCCCATTTCAGTCCCATACTCCATTTTATTAATCTTGTATTTCTTTCTTCTCATTTTTATTTTTAACATACTGAATAAATTGCTGCGATTCAGATGCTACCACTCATGGAGGGATGCTGGGAGCCTTGCTGGTGCTGATTGCCAGGATTTCCTGCAGTAAAACATTATCAGATCTTACACTATTCAAAAAGTGGCCAGTTGCAATATAAAAAAAGCTGCTACTTGCAATATTCCTTCCACTGAATATCAGACCAGGCCTTTGTGTGAGCATCTTTTCAAAGTGTCTCCATTTGAAAGCAGAGATTTCCACATACTTGGTTCTATGCAGTTTTTTACTTTTATGTTAAGCTTTTGGTCTATGCGACCTTCATCAGAGCATACACAACTAACAATGGACAGGCAGGCTAAGAAAAACAATCACATTCAAATCATCAGCAGTGTGCAACACACCTGTGTGCCCCCCAGTGGTAGAGGCTCCACCTCCTGGGAAATGTAGTCTTTGGATACTAATGAGTACTGTGAGTCATAGGAATCACAGCGAACAGAGACAAAGCAAATGACCAGGAAGCACCTAATAGTAAAGATATGTAATTTGAGATGAATCAGGCATAAGCCATTGTGAATCAGAGATCCCCCATCTGGTATGAGAAAAAAAGGGGTTATGGAGGGATATCAGATTCAGGCAAGGCCATCATGAATCGTAGACCCCAAATTCTAAACAGAACATAAAGCAAGAAGACATTTTGGATTATAGCACAACACTGGGCTGAAGTGTATTCAAAGTGTCAATCCAGAAAAGCTCTCTTTGGCAAATTTTTCTTTCCATGTCTCCCCCTCTTGGCAATTCAATGTGTTCTACGATTTCAGGGCACTGAATTAATAGTTCACATCATTATGTCTGATGGAGCTCTTGTGCTTACTAATCCTTTGTTTCAGCATGTGTGTGGGTTTTATGTATATATAGATCTTGTCACATGGGCATTTTAATAAGTAAATAACATTTTCTGTGCTGCAGGTGATAAAACCCTGAACAGAAAAACGTTTGCCTGATCCTGGATGTCTGAAAATAGGTGTTCTCCATGTGTTGTCACACTGGGCACAATTGCCACATGGATAATTCCCATCTTTCAGAGTTGTTTTAGAGCTTGTTGTATCGGTTAGGCCCTCTTCTATAGACAAAAAGTGGAAGATCCTGAAAATGCTGGGCTAATGCTGGATCAGATGCCAAAATAGGCCAATGTTTTAAAATGGTGTTCATGAGGATATACTAGGACTGAGGGGCATAAGTGGTGATACAGGAAACAAAGTGTCTCCACTAAAGGGTAAATGCCTTGTGCAAATCCCTAATAAGAGAGTGAACGAGGGAGCACCATATCAGCCCAGTCTGATGCAGCTCTTCTGGTTAAAACGATGGTGAGAATATGAATATTGATGGAAGGTGTCTGCAGGTGTGTTAATCACATCTGGTTTTAATCAATCAATCAACGTGTTTATTGATGTGTGTTTTGGAGGTACTGTACTAAATAAATCATACTGGTCTCATGTTTCACATCAGTTACCTTCTACGTGTGTGGGTCAGCAGAATCCAAGGGCTACTGTCAGAGCCTTCCTCACTCTAATATGAACCCGAACACAGAAATACATACCTCCAGGGGGTTCAGTCCACTAAGTGTCTGATTGACAGCTTGGTTAAAAGGATGTAATTTGTCTGACTGACCATTTTGGGCCCCGGGAGTCGAGAAGGGCAGAGTCATGGATCGGCTGCCAAGCAAATAAACTGAATACAGACAAGCAAGAACAACAGAGAGCTCCATTGACATTGATTATGACAAAATCAATTAGATGATATTCATGCTATGGGCAATGATGTTCACAGAAAAGGACAATTCCAATTTCCTAATATTGTTTGTTTAAGTAATAATTTGTGACTACTAAAATCCTGTTCAACTGCTTTCCATTGGCCTTTGATATAACACAATAGTAGTTACAATCATACAGTCTATAAAAGGTTTTTCTATTTGCTGCCTCTGTCAGCCAGATTATTGAAGGCCATTCACAGAGAACTGGCATGTACAAACTAAGAAATGTAATACACATTGCTTGTAGAGGCAAGAGCAATTTGTTTGGAATAAACACTACCACAGAAGTGGTAGTACGAGTACATAAAGGTAATAAGCATGACTAACAACAGCCATATGTAGTGACTTATAGAGAGCTCGGTCACATGGTGCAAAGACAATCACTTGAAGCTCAATATGAACTAAATGAAAGAGCTTTTGGTGAACAACACTACTTCAAATATGGATGTTGCTGCAAAGAAGCTCTAAATTCTGAAACATGGATGCTTCACACACATGTTCAACCCGGCAGCACAGAAGATCTATACAACCAGCACAGTTTGTGTACAATTTTGTCATAATTTCAAATTAATTTAATAGGTCACAGTGACCTTGACCGCTGACTCCTCACCACCAAAATCTAATCATTTTATCCTTGGGTCCAAGTGAATGTGAATGAACAAATTTGAAGAAATTGTTGTTGTTCCTGAGATATCCCATTCACAACCCAAAAACATAATGCTTCCGGCCACACCTCTATTGCTGGATAAAATGGCGGGATAGATAGCAAATGAAGTAAAGAGATAATATCGACTATGTCTACACTACTAGATCACATAAACTCATTAAGACACTAATTTAATACAAAAAATTGCCAAAAATCTGATTAAAATTATATTTTTCAAAATAATATATATATAAATATGTTATTATTATTATTATTATTATTATTATTAATAATAATAACAATAATAATAATAATAATAATAATAATAATAATAATAATAATTTACCCAGACTCCTGAAAGTCAGTGCTTAGATGTTCCCGCCTCGCATACAGCTGACAGATGTATCCAGCTATCAAACAGGACCCCAGCTTTGACAGTAAGCTGGGGACATGCCTGTGCATGCACAGATATTCCCGACTATGATCATGTTCCAGGCCAAGTGCAATATCGAGTGCATTCCTCACCACAGAAAACCATTTAGAGGTATCTTTACAAAACACAGATATTAAAACATACTAAAATGATGATGGTACAACTTTGTACATATACACAGATGTACATAAATGTTGTAAACATACATGTATACATGTGCTCATGGAGTCAGGCACATCCACATACTGTATAAACCACCTACATTTGTGTGCACACTTACACACGTATCCAGGATTACTAGCCATTAGGTATTTAACTGAATTCCCTATTCTTTAGACTTGTTGCACTGAATGAATATTTCATGGCTAATAAAACTCCTGGGACACAAAGATGAACACTAGGCTGTTTCCAGCCAGCAAGCTCGCATACTGCCAAGGCCAACAGTGAATAACAGCTGAAGAACTGATGCTAGCCATGCTCCATTTGAGCCGACTGGTGGCGAGCGATAAGAAATAGTGGTTGGACATGGCAGCTCCCAGGTGGGTGTACGCATTATCGAAGGAGTGTGAAACAGGGTCAAAACAAGCGTGTGCAGTTATATCAAGAAAAGAAAACAGATAAACCAACCCAACTAGATGGATGACCAGGCCAGACCTCTTCCCTAAACTTCCATTTCTTCCCAATACATTCAGCCTACTGCCCTTTTAATTAGGCTGTAACCTCTCTAACCTTACCCTGTCAGTGTGTGAGGCTGTTTTGCACAGTATGACACTACATTAGAAAATGGCAGGGGATACAATTTTAGTTCTGTTAAATGGGGCAGACTTTAGATAACTAAAATCAATGTTAGGTAAATCAGGCGTCTCTAACATATATGGCATGGCTGTTCTATGAAGAAGAAGAGTAGTGCTGTGAAAAAGCACCCAGACTCATCATTATAGGACGAAAAGCATGGGATATTTTGCCAATGCAAAGCTCTATTGCCCTCTCATGTTTGTACTGCATAGATTAAACCCCACCAAAAGGAGCCTCTCCTGCTTGTGACAGCGTCTGAGGGAATGCAAATGCTAAATGATGCAAATCAGATTCACAAGCTTAAGTTTTTTTTGAGCAACCTCAAGATCATATGCAAAGTAAATTAATAGAAGTTCATGTGGTGGCAGCTAAATTTGCACTGCTACATAAAATATATCACGTGGGTAAAGATGATCAGATTTGTGTAGTTGAGGGCTTGGGAAGCTTATTGACATAGAGAAGAATTATTTAGATAATAATAAGTATTTTGTTCTAAAATTCTAGTTGGAATTTCTGAATAGCTTTTGCTGGTCCTGAGGACAGAAAACTCATTTAGCACACAGGGGATGATGCAGTCTTAATTCAAACAAGTTCACAACCAGAAGTGGTACAGACTTGTTATTCTCCTCACATGGCCTGTCTAAGTATCTATTATGAGCACGGTATGTGGTGGACTGAGCAAGGCACTGTATGCTAATGGAATTTTGATTAACTACCTTCTTAATTTTCCTTCACAAGGGGGGAGGGAACTGGAGTATTGTGGTGTGGCACCATGTCCACACTCCTAACATTAAAGCTAGCCTCCAAGATGATTGATTCAGACAGCTCATAGCCCCACAGGCTAATGCTAAGATAATTTATTTATTATGAGGTGTGTGTATGAGTCTGGTGAGACAGCACGTCAAAACAAAGGCACATGGGAGGAGTGTATGTGATAATAGGACACATGTTGAATGGGAAGTTATGGAAGCATATGGATGATTTATCCTGTACCAGCAGTAGGGATTATAGTTGCATAAATTCAAAATGCTGAATTCCCCTGCATTCCAGACAGCACAGTGCTGATTGATGAAGTACCATGCTCTCACATCTTTTTATGCAAACACCTGAGACACATAGTCTCATCCCATTGGTGGAATACTATGAATGTCCAAATACTCTGCACTGCTGTTAATATCAATTGGTTCCACATGTACCCCGAAGAAAAATACTTACTAAAGGGAGGGCAGTCTAAGCTATCAAACCATCATTAGGCAGTATTAACTATGAAATTGTGGGAATCTCTATATATGTTGAGGTATAGGACACAACATGAGAACCAGAAATTACCACAAACAATGTGTTAGTGTGTGCAAAATATGAAGTAAGTGAGAATGAGAACTTTTTCTTGCATCATCAATTACTGTAAGTCTAAACTAACAGGGGGTCCATAACAGCTGATCGTCTGTGAAATAGGATAATTAAACTCAAGTTTCAGCTTTGAGGTTGTACCATAAATTGGTGAGTACCTGCTTGAGAACAGTAAACTTTTATCGCTTGGCTACTCTGCAGTAAAAACTGGGCCAAGGCATTCCTTGAATCAATACACAAACATGTAAAAGGCCATCCTTGTAACTCAGTCTCCTTTTCAGAATTTATAAAATTTCTGCTTTTCCACTTTAAACAATTAAATTTATGCCAGACAACTAAAATTAACACGTCTTAAGCTCATGTCTTCATTACTAATCTCAGTTACTGGATTTACCTGGATTCCTAGATTTACTTGGACTCATGGACAATTGATGAAGAAGGGAAACAAGATGTATAAAGGATGGGGATGGATGAATGGATGGATGGATGGATGGATGGATGGATAGGTAAGATGGAGGGAATGAAGCAGGGCAGAACAACAAAATAGAGCGAAATGGAAGAGGGGGAGGTGGGGTCAGATATTGGTCACGTAATGGAGAATATCAATACATGGACAAACTGGGAACAAGGCAATTAGAAGAAGATACTACAGAGACACTCAGAGAGAGAGAGAGAGTTATGGGGTTGATGGGTTAGAATCTGATCAAATTAGGGCTTTTTGTGACCTGGGGCCTGTGAATGCACACACAATAGACATGAAATTCTCATTTGGTCACTGACTTATTCAGCTCAAACATTTCTACAAACTCGACACCAAGAACAGAAATATTGCACATTAATACATATAGAAAAACACATAAACCTACAGTTGTGGAATGCAAATCTCCCCAGGTTACACTGTAATCCATTTACAGATGGGCTTGATTGCATTTCAGCGCATCAGAGATTTGGAGAAATAGTCCATAATGAATATATTGTCCTAATTTTAGTGTCTAGAATTTCATACAAAAAAGTGGAAGGCTTGTAGTAGGGGCATAGTTAATCTCTTTCAGGGATGGCACTGCATGTAGTATGAATGAAATGCCTTTCTTTTAGAGCTGTAAAGCTTAAAGGAGAAGAAAAGACTGGAGAAGACAAAGGACAGGAGGCATAGGGACCTTAAGGTCACTCATACACATCAATGAGTCGTACAAGAGCAGGGATGTATGGATCAGCCAATTATTCAGCTTGTAAGGACTTTGCAAGTCTAATGGTTTTATCAGTTGCAGTGGGTCATATCGCCAGGATGACGCTGATTAACCTTGTTCCAAGCTGTGGTTTTATTCTCACAGGCTTGTTAAAGTAAGTTTAAAGGCGTAACGGTTTGTGTGTATGTTTGTGTGTGTGTGCCCATAAGGAATATAAACCTGCCCGGGGTGAACTCCAAGGACAGCAGCCATTTTGAAATGCAGTAACCCTTATTTCTCATTTCTATGCGTAACCATTAAGCTGATTGTATTGTTGCAAACCTCCAGTCAGGAAAGAGAGTTTTAAGAGCAATAAAAAAAAGTTTACATACACAATGAGTCAAACTGTTTTGAGAATTGATTCATCATTTTAGTATTTAAAAAAAAATGTAGTAAAAATATCCCAACTCTAATGGACAGTTTCTTACTACTATATTCTTTGACAATTCACAGACAAAATGATTAAGCAATTAATCTAATAAGATACAGCCCTAAGACATGTGCTCTCGTGTTCAGTGGTTCACCTCTCTCATATTGAGCAGAGTTAAAGTTTGACTGAACAGTAATGAATGTCCACTGTGTTTACCTTTGTACTAGTTTGGGAAATAAAAATATAAACCATCATTGTCCTGCATACAGTTTTGAAGCCTAAAAGCCTGAATGCATTATCTGACATGCTGAAGTTTGCCTCAAAAGGTTTGTGTGAGCTGTCAATGGATAAAACAAGTTGATGGACCCACACGAGATGAAAATCTAACTTCACAGGTCAATGACAATTCTTTCTATTTACAGTGTTACGCGTCGATTGCAGTGCGAATAAAAACAATGTTTTATCCAGCATACACTCACTTCATGGGCACAATTCCTTTGTGTACCTATGTGTAAGCATGGCAAATTGTATGCATAAATTAATATGCATATGTGTTCAAATGTGGATGCACCGCAAGTATAAGGATGGTTACATATATTTGTGTATGCATGAGTGAGTGTATGCATGTGCTTAGTTGTTTGTAAGCATGGATACATAATATATGTGTGAATGCATGAGTGTGTGTATTTTTTACATCCTGACATTGCACACAGAAAACAGAAGCATGATGTTTCATGGCCATGGAAAATGAGGAAAGCTGTCGAACGAGACGGAGGCAAAAAAAGACCAGAGTGCTCGAAAAAATGTTTTTGGTTTCAATTTTTCCTCCAAATTTGGCAAACAGGCTAATGAACGGACAATAAACAATATACAACCCCTACTCCAAAGTTGGGACATTATGTAAAATGTCAATAACAATAGAATGCAATGATTTGCCAACCCGTTTGAACCTAAATGTAATTAAATACAGTACAAAGACAAGATATTTAATGTTCAACCTGATAAACTTCATTGTTTTTTATAAATATAGGCTCATTCTGAATTTGATGCCTGCAACACATAATAATTGGGACCTGAGCATGTTTACCATTGTGTTACATCACCTTTTCCTTTAACAACACTCTGTCCCATTCTTGCTTGATATATGACTTCAGTTGCTCAACAGTCCGAGATCTCCGTTGTCGTATTTTGCGCTTCATAATGCGCCACACATTTTCAATGGGGGACAGGTCTGGACTGCAGGCAGGCC
>JBBPCS010040318.1:0-20548 GCA_037974645.1 Hollardia meadi
ACACATTGGTGCTAGCTGCAGGTTTCTATTTGTTACCGTACAGCAGCCAGGAAAAGACTACCCCCCTATGAAAACATTTAAATCCACTTGATCCTCATTCCGAACGAGTACTTTTTGGTTTGGCCCATGTCCCATCTGCTAACATCGAGCTCTCATGGCGTGCACTGGGGCTCGTCGTAACTACCTTACGCCTCTGCCATACTCTGCTTTAGGGTCTATTTTCCTCTAAATGGGTAATTTACTAAATAGAGACAACTCGTTAGGAAACTGTTTACTGAGGCAACAAATTAAGTGGGAAATAGAGTGTTTTTCTCATAAACTTGCATACACTCAGACTTATGTTTTGCAGCCAGTGGAGTCGCCCCCGCTGACCTTTAATAAATGCAGACTGATCTGCGTTGACGGATAGATACAGACGGACATGCACATGTAATGCAAGAATACAAGTTTGGTTTTAATGATCTTTAAAAAGAAGGTTCACATGAACAGTATGCACAACTATGAGCAGGAAACAGATGTAGGAAAAACAACAACAACCCAAAAACAGACGTCTGAGTCAGTTCCAATCACAACCCCAAACACCTTTCTGCCAATCTTCCAACAGTTCGTCCACGTCCGCTTCTCCCCGGCCAAAGGAAAGGACTGTGTTTGAGTGGGCCAACATGTTCGTGTGTGTGTGTGTGTGTAAGCAGACTGACGGCCACTGATAAGGTGGCACTTATCTAATCGTGCTGAGCCAACCTGGCCTGAAACCTCACAAGGTGTCACAGCGCGCTGGCTTTTCCCTCCTTTTCCTGTCCATTTCACACCATTTCTGCTGCCTCTCAGTCTCTGCCTCCCCCTTTGTCTCTGTCCCTCCCTGGTTTCTGTAGGCAGTCAATTTTGCTCCTCTGTTTTTTTCTCTCATCCCTCCCTTTCTTCTCCCTCTTGCCCTTTTGATCTTTCTTGGTATCCATCCACTTGGCCTTGGGATCAATCTCTCTCCCAATCTCTGGCAGCGTTTATCTTCCTTCTTCTTCCCTCTTTGACTCTTTCCTTTCTTGCTCTTCCCATCTCTCTTTCTTGTTTCCTCCTTCTCTCTCTCAGTGCCACACCTTCATCCAGGTATTTATTGGCAGCTCTGCACAGATGATAGCCTTTTCATCAGCCTGCCAGTCATTCTGCATGCTGTTCTTTAGTCGATTTTAAGCTTGCCGAGCAGCCCAGCGCTCAGCCCTTCCCTTTAGCCTTGTAAGACCATCTTAAATCATGTGAGCTCAGTTTTTTTTTTTTTTTTATTATTCCACTCAGGAAGACAACTGAAAGCTGAGCGAAGTCGGTGGAATGTTGGGAGTGGTTCACATGATGACGAAAACAAGCAGCGCTGGATTTAATCTCAAGTTGATTGTTGTTTTACTTCTTATGGATTATGGATTTTAAATTAATGATGCAGCACATCAAGAACAGTTTGAGGTTTCCAGAACAATTGCCATATTTTTCTGCCTCGGCGCTGGTGACAACCGCGGCCGGAGGCATTATGTTATTGGGTTGCCCATCCGTCCCTCCGATTCTTGTGAACGCGATATCTCAGAAACACAGATTTAGTTGGTCAGAGGTCAAAGGTCGAGGTCACTGTGACCTATTAAACACATTTGTAATCATAACTCAAGAATTCATACGCTAATTATGACAAAATGTTGCACAAACTGTGCTGGTTGTATAGATCTTCTGTGCTGCCGGGTTGATCCATCTTTCAGCATTTAGAGCTTCTTTGCAGCAACATCCATATTTGAAGCATTGTATTGATCTACTGGTGATTGTCGTTGCACCATGTGACCAAGCTCTCTCTATCAGTCACTACATATATTATACGAGTCTGGACAGACATGGATGGAAACTGCAACTTGACTGGTGCACGGAGGCAAACAAACAAAAGGCGGTAATTCTAGTTTTAAGTTGGAAACGAGAAGAAAAACGTACAAACAACCCTGCGAGTGCCACATTAGCCTAGAATCAGTGTAAGAAGGGTTCATGTTAACATTCCCAATCATGCAGCGGCTGGTTAAAAGGCTGATTCGGTCGGTGCTCATTAAGGATACCCGACACCCAAGCAAATGTCTGGTTACACTTCCCAGACCACGATGAAAGTGAAAGGTGTTGGCTGGCTTTGCAAAACGACCTTTTCCATTAGGTTTTCATATTTAGTTTTATTCAATGTCAACTTTTTAATGAATGGTGCATCGAATATAAAATTCAGATTGAACTTTATCGTCTTTAGCTCGAAATTCCTGACACTCCGTTTCTCAGTTCTTCCCGTTCACTTGCCAAATGGCCACTCTTCCCTCTTGCTCCGTCTCCCACAACATTCAGGCCTTCCGAGTCCTCCCAGTACCGCCCCCGGCCTCCTCCAATCTTCATCTCCCGCTAAATATGAGCGTCTTTGTCAAACTGTCAGCTGCCCTCCCTCTTTCATCTGTTAAATAAAGCCTTTCAATTAATTTGACCTCATATCACTCCTCCCTTTCCTCCCTCTGTCCTTGTATTCTCACCTCAAACCGAGTCAGTTGTTATCAATCTCAGAGGAGCGATCTCAATTTTTACTTTTCCTTCTTCGTCCTGCCTCTCCCATCTTCCGTCTCCTGTGCTTTGACTGAATTTACATTTCGTGTTGCAGAGGTGGACGGACGCAATGATGAGAGTAGAAGTATCTCTCGAACGTCCCTCCGGGGCTTCCCTCTCCTCTCTTTGTCCTTCTCGCCGGCTTGAGGGTTCATTATTTTTTCTCTTTGCAATTCTGTGTTTTTCTCTCTCTTTTAGCTTTTAAAGATGAAACCTTTCTTTTATCACTTTGGACGTTTTTGCAACTAGTTTTCTCCACTTGATTTGCAGGGACATCCTCCATCAGAAACGTATGTGGAAGAATATTTATCTGTACTAGTCGATAATAAGATTTATTTTAACGTCAAAAACATTTTTGAAGAGTCTTATCATGTTTAATTTGATTCATGCAGAACATGGTTCATTGCTCTGTTCAAGGACAGCTTCCTTGACATTTACATTTTTCTCCTGACTTTCTAAGCATAAGAATAGTTTCTTGTTTCTGCTTCTGATCTGTCAAAGACTGACATTAAAGGAACTCTTTCGGTTTGATCGGCACATTTTATTTGCTCTTATCTGTGCGAATTCGTCACAGGGATCAAATGCTGGTGGCTCATGGTTTGTGGAAGTCTGCATTGACTTACTTTTATATCTAAAGGTCCCAAATCATGAAAATGCAAACTTGGAATGCCGTTCCTCGACCCCCCCCCCCTCACCAGAACATGGCCTCAGCTTGACGAGCTCGTAAGAATTGTAGCCGGTTTCTACCTGGAAATAGAACAAGACGATGATGATAATATGGTCGACGTCTTCACATGAAGAGTGGGACCTCTGGGACACATTGTCCATCAGCTTTGACCGTCTTTGAGCACCAAGCATCAATGATGTAAACACAGACTCCGCCCTCCCGTCGGCTCGGTTCCACCCGTCGAGTGCAACAGCTTGATCCGGGATGTTGCGGTGGAGACGGGTCTCCGTGAGCACAAATTTTCCCGTTGCTTTGTCCTGTTTCGGACATTAGCCAGGAGCAGCCTTAAGGTGCATATAAACTTGATATGGTCACTTCTAAAAGCTGCATTTAAACTGCTTTGCTGGCTTCATAAAAACAAATGCACACACATACACACACAAGCTGTTCTCTCATTACGGTATGAGAGACAGACCCCCTCCCATTACATTAGAATAGGCGGAGGGGATTCAAGATAAAGCGTCTGCTGCGGTGATGTCAGAGGACAGTTATGAGGCAGATTATGAGGCTTATCGTCTGAACTCTCTGCCTCCAGACTGCTCTCTTAACCTCTGACATCAAATGTCTTTCTTTTTTTCTCGCTCATTCTTTTTCTTTTCCACCATTATTTTGCATCAGGTTTGTAGTCAGTCTGTTGTGACTTTACAGATGCTGATTCTGCCCTCATCTAGATGTCATTTCAAGGTACACAGTTATTCATCTGAACAGCGAACTAATTGGGGTGAGGATGGGGGCCAATAACAACATGGTGTGCTGACTGTTGTTAGCCAAAAGTTGTGATTGTCGTCTGACCTGCTCCCTCTGAACATCTTTCTCCTGTGTTCCCTTTGTTCTCTTTTAGGCTTCAGCATCGTGACATACCATAATATTCTCTTTTATCTTATTAAAGACGGAAAAGAGACAAACAAAAAATGCAATGTTACCAAAAAAAAACCCCAAAATGTAATGCATGAAATGAATTTAGCTGCACTCACTTGTTTGGTGAAGAATGAACTGACAACCTGTTTTCAGTTGGTTTACCCCCACAGTCTCTTAATGTTAGTCTTCATCTTAACCCAAACCCTGTGCTTGCTAATAATAGCCCCGGCTTTAACAGAACAGGCAGGGAAATGGAGCAGAAGAGGACAATTGGGGGACTGCTGGCTGGATTTTGATTGTGCGGTGTGCAGTTCAGTGGCTCCTCGGGCTCTTTTTAGCCCGTTGTAGCCCTGCCGTACCTCTGCCAGGGTAACCTTTAATTTTCTGTCGTTATATTTGTGCAAGGTTATACTGTTATACTCCTGCTGCGAAAAAGCTAAATGTGTGAAAGAAATGTGACTGCAGGTATATTACTGTTTCTGTCAGACCTTCATAAACGTATAGGAGGCCCTGTGAGACCACCCTTATATTGTGTTTGGTCCCACAGATGGATCAAATTAATAACAGGTGATGTGCAGCTTGGGTGAGGTTACGGGGAAGTGACGAATCCGATTTGACCTCATTCCTAAAAGCTTAAAAAAAAAAAGCTAAAAGTGACAGAAACGGACAAATTGAATTCAGGTAAATGCAATCCCAGCTTTTGGCTCATGGCTGCTGTGAATCCCCTCTTTTGCTGTAATCCTTTCTGCCTGCAAAGAAATGACAATGCTGTGAAGATATCTGTTTGTAAAGTGCATTATGTACAGCCAGGCAAACTGCCGCATCTGTCACTGTTGCTGAGCAACAAAAAACAGCTGGATACAGTAATTAAAGATAACCCGATGATGAGTGTTTAGTTTCAGGACAGACCCTCCAGGTTGTCTTTGAGTCAAACATGTCATGATGCGACTTCACACCTCAGACAAAATTTAAAATAGTGTGTGTAGCATGTGAATCAGGACACACAGCCATGATTTGAAGGTTGCACCAGAATTTGGCTGCTTGAAGTGAAAAATCCATCCATGCTGTGATGCTACAGTGTTGGGATGACGGTTGGATGAGCTTACGCTGTTTCCCGGTTCGGTCTACGAGCTTAAACTGGTTAATCTTATATGACCCGACTGAACCGGCATTTGTCAAGTGAAGGTGGAGAGAGCTAGCAGCATTCAGCTAGTTAGCAGGAGCTCTGGGACAGCCGATTAGCTCAGCGCTACAGATTGCTGCTTCCTGTTGTGTTATAGTGTTACTAGAGTTGAGAGTTGTGCAGACAGTGCTGCGATACTACTCTGACCAATGTCCACAAGGGGGAGCTCTCATCAATGAGTCAGTGCAGGGTTTGATCCGCTCTGTTTGCCCTGTTAAAGTTACTGCATTAGGCTGTTAATGTAAATCAACACTTCCAACGCGCACTTGAAACGTAGCGGCTGCCATCTTTTTTCAAGTGTCACTCAGCTGAAGTCTTATTTTATTGATTATTTTGATGTTAAACTTTAGAAGAATGTAAATTAAGTTGAATGGTTTGTGTAAGAAATGAAAATATGACGTGTCACAGTTGTCCTGATGAGTTGTAAAGCTAAGCTGCTAACTCTTTCTTTCTTTCTTTCTTTCTTTCTTTCTTTCTTTCCACCTAAAGCCTTGCCTGCTCCCTCTCTCTGTATCTGAGGCCTGTGGGATTTGTTTCTGCTGATTTGCTTGGTTTTGTTTTGGGTTTTATTTTTATTTTTCTCTTTTGCTTTTTATGTGTGAAATCTCGCCGTGTCGTCTGCAGAGTTGAAGAACTGCTGAATTGGAAAAATACAGCTGGTGCCAAGGTCTGGAGGTGTGTGTGTGTGTGTGTGCGTGTTCGTGTGCGTGTGTGTGTGTGGAGAAGCAAATAGACAAAAAAAAAGAGCAGGTCTACAGAGAGGGAGATAAAGGAGGAACAAACAAGAAGAGGGAGAGCTAAAAGGTGATGTTTCGCATGACAGCACGTTCCTGTTGCTGCACGGCAGCGTCAGCAGATCTCCTCCTCCGTGCCGACGACGGAGGTATTATGTGTTTCAGGCTCTCCGTCCAGCCCATCCCATTCCCCTGAACGCAATATCTCAGGAACGCCTCGAGGGAATCTCTTCAAATCTGGCACAAACGTCTAACAGGATAAAATGATGAAGCGATGACATTTTCGATCCACAAGGTCAAAGGTCAACTTCACTGTAATCATGTTTACTGGCCATTATTCCACAACATAACTCAGGAACAGAAGGGCAGATTGTGACCATATTTCACATCTGGTCAGATGCTGAATTGGTGACACTAATCTTGAATCTGTGCTGATTGTACAGATCTTCTATGCTGCCGTGTTCAACATGTGTGTGAAGAATTCAAGCAGCAACATCCATATTTATTAGTCCATCAAAAGCTCATTGGTTCTGCTGATACTGAGCTTCAGGTGATTGTGGTTGTGACCAAACTCTCTATCAGTCATTACATATATTATATGAGTTTGGACAGACATGGATTGAAACTGCAACTTGACTGGTTGGCGGAGGCGAGTAAACAGTAATTCTAGTTTCTCAGTCTCTCCTTGGGTCAAGCACTCTGACTGAAGGGCTTTCTGGAAAGAAATAGCCTTTCAGCCATTGATGCCTCTACTTAAACTGAGATGTGCTACCGTGACTCTTCATAAAAACAGCAATAAAATAGAAAACAAGCAAAAACTCTAACCGTGGTACTGAGGTTAGATTCATCTGTGGTAGAAAATAAGGAGACAAAATGCATGAAAACTATTTTTTATTGAACTTCAACATCAGAGTTTGAAGCTAGGAGGCCAAATGGTACTGAAAAATAGATGCAATTCATGTTTTGTCGACGTGAATCTTGGCTGAAAGTGAATGATTGATGTGATTCGAACAGGATCCATTATATTGTAGAGAAGGCAGACGTCTCTACAGCCGATATCTTTATGTTGAGAGTGCATTCATTATTTTCTTGTTGGATCTCTACGGAAAATTTTGTAGAAAAACTGCCAAAACATATTTTCAGCCATCTAAATTTGAAAAAAAAAGTAATGAAATAAAAAATAATAAAAATAAATAAATATGGTTTCTATTTTATATTTTGAAGGACAGAATCAGAAAGTCATCATAATCAGTTTTTAGTTGGTTTATGTGTGAAGTGTCAGCAGAACAAGATGGCAGCGCTCGTATCCGGGATATTTTGGCTTCACTTTTGCACAGTGGGAGGAAGTGGAGATGCGGCGGCCATCTTTATTTATTTTAGTGTTTCTCCTGGTGCATTTTAAGTCATTACCTCATTGTTAGTCACTAACAGTGAAAATGTTCCTCAGTTTTTCTGTCAGAATTTATTTAAATTTTACATTAGAATTAAAGCTGAATTACATTCAACATCTCATTTGTTTAATTAAATTTCTTGCTTTCAAAGCTCAAAAACCTATTTTATTTTCTTGTACCTATTCTGTTCTCTTCGATTCTTCAGTATTGGAGTTTTTTATTGGAGATTTTACATTCGACCACTTCATCAGGAGCGTGACGCCGCCGTGGTAACAGCCGTTTCACAGAGCAGCAGATTTGGCCGATGTGCGTGGCATGCTAAGTTACCATGAAGTGGAGTTAGTGTGGGTTTGTGTGTGTGTGCAGTAGGAGGCAGTGTGTGGAGCGTGTAATAGGCTCACCTGTCCCCAGCTGCAGACTGATGGGCAGGTGGAGAGAATGGAAACCAGATGGAAAGATGCAGGAATGCACAGAGCAGATAAGAGTGCGCTAGGCTGCGCTCGTGGGGGTGCATAGATTTTGACTTTTCACACACTGTTTGTACGCCTGTTTAAATTTTTCAACAAGATTTATTCAATTTCACCGTCTCCTGAGGGGTTTCTGAGATTTTAACCGGATAGTATCCCTTTCAAGAACACAAATTCAATTATGGAAATGTTTTTTTTTCCACCATGACAGACGTTCACCTCAATATCAGCCAAGATGAGCTTTCTATAGGGGTCCTGACCACAAGGCCAGGCGTCTAAAAAGCATCGGAATGGTCTCTTTGGCAAACCTAAATCTCCTGCTGACTCTTCTCCCAGATCAGATTGTTCTACTCTAAACTTGAATCCTTCACTGGACGTTTTCTGTGGCTGTATCCACTAACTCTGGGTTGTTTTTGACAGGGTGAAGAGGAGGAGGATCGTGCTGACGTTTCGTCCTGTCAGAGGTGAGTTGAGCTCTTCTCCGTGGACGTCTTCGCTCGAGTTCAAATGTGCTGCAGCTTTCGCTTTCTGTCTAGTTGAATGTAGACTTTATGTGCCGCTTTTTTTTCACAAGCCAGCGGTCCATGAAACTCATTTTCCATAGAAACAGACCAAGAAAAATGTTGCTCTCCTCTTTCCTGCTCAACCGTAAAAAAGCAAGTGAATCTGCATCGTCTTGTAAATGTAGCTTGTAGCTACTGAGCGCTCTGTACGAGATCAGATCAACAATGAACAGAAATACTGTGAAACCTGTTTAGCATATATGACTATAAGGCAAGACAGTACATGAGATTTGAATCAGTGCGAGGATTCCCAGTGAGCTGCTTTTAGCTGCTGCGTTTGATTTCAAGAACATTGTTGGAGAACTCGCATGTTAGCATTCAGCGAGCGAGCTGAACCCCATGTTGAGAACGTGGTGGTCTCCGCTTCGCTGTCAGTAGCACGTACGTGGTTGGTGTGGTGACATGCGCGTGTCAGCAGTAGGATGTGTGCTTGTGTGTGGCGGCGGGCATTGAAAGGAGGTGGATAGAGTTCTGACGGTCAGTAGAAAAATGTGAGCATGCAGACGTTACACGCCGTCACATGAGCACACACGCTGCAGGAAATATGCGGACGCACACGTAGACACATATCCAGATTCCATGCAGGCCACTGCTGTGCGTTCATACTGACAGCTCCGGACTCTAAGGTTACATACAGGGAAGTCCTGCAGCAATTCAATGCTTTGAGACCTGAAGCTAAATGCCACTCATTTAGATCTAAAAAAGAAGAGTCTGAGTCCGATCTTGACAGATTTATTTTTGTGCATGAATGACGGACGATGTTTGCATACAGAATTAGCTAAATTGTTGCTCGCTCAGTGGCTGCACCAGGGAAATCGGGGGGTTAAGGGCCTTGCTTCAGGGCAGCTTGACTGTAGTTGATGGAGTGGGGAGAGAGACAGCCAGTGCCAGTCTGGGGATTTGGACCGAGGACGCAAGCTTGAGGCTACTGCTGACAACCAGATATAACTCAGTTTAATAACAGTTTTGTTTTTCATCATAACTGTAATTGAGTTCAAGTTTGAAAATTTCCTGTTGGGAGATTTGAATTTCAGCGAGGCATACGTCACGTCGCAAATTCACAATAAACAAAGAACTGAGCTTCAAGTGGAGGGAATCTCTGTCCATCTGTCCGTTCTTTGAGTTTCTCAACAACCGTTCATCCGTTCGACTCCACACTGAGGACTGCAGGCAGCGCAGCGTCCAGTGTGAAGTAGCTCGGATGAGTGCTTCTCCAGAAACACTAGAGGCTGGTTCCAAACAGGCGTGTTTTGATCGGGCGCTGCGGTAGTTAAATGAACTGGAAAGGAAGAGTGAGGAGACCGAGGAGATGTCCGTCTGTTGCAGGTACGGATGTTAATGGGAATATTCTAAAGTCAGATTACTCCAGTCTCATGATGCATCCGTTATTCTCACATCTGTTATGAAGCTGTTGGTTTTAAATCGTATAACTGCATTGCAAAATAAATGTCGACTTTTCAGCCTTCTTGCATAGTTCATGAAGAAATATTGTAAATTCTGCAATGGTGCCGGTGGAAAAGCCTCGTTGGTTTCATGAGCTCTTGCTGTGAAAATGACAGCATCGGTAGCGTTTTACACAACCTTAAAGCTGAATTCTGAAGTGTGGTGAGGAGACCACAAACTTGATTCCTAATATTTAACTTGGACACGATGCTAAGTGGTGAAACTTGTCTACCTTTACAGGATGGGAGAACATACACAGATTTAACCCCAAACGTATCCATGTAAAGGAGCCTCTGTGAAGTGGCGTACATGTAAACTGATGCACGAAGATGACACCGTTTCTGTCGGCCCTCCTCTCTCTGACGGCACGCTGGTCGGCAGATTGCTTTGTACACACCGGCCGCGTCATCTACACTCACGCAGGCACACACACATCTCCTGCCTGTGTGTGTGGGGGGTCGTCTGTAATGTGAGACTGTGTGTTTTGATCCCTCTGGGTCGTCTTGTCGCCAGAATCACCTTTACACACACACACACACACACACACACACACAGGTTTGCACAGCTATCCTTGTTAGGACATTGCATTGACTTTCATCCACTGTGTACAGCCTAAATCAAACCCTTACCCTATCCGAACCCTGACCTCAGATTGACGTTTTGCCACACCAGGATCGGTCTTTGGTCTTGAGGACCACTGGTACCGAGGAGGTCGGTGTTAATGCCAGAACAGCGATTTGTCCACAATGTCCCCTCTGCTGGTGCCCGATTTATTTAGACAGTTTGACACAAATTGACTTTGAAATCGAATTTTTGTTTTTTTCAAACTTGGCAAGTTGTTTGTTATTTTCTGTATGTGACTGCGTGTTTACGTCAGTCATTCCAGCCTCCTGTTTCTCTCCTGACAAGTGTGTGTGTGTGTGTGTGTGTGTGTGTGTGTGTGTGTGTGTGTGTGTGTGTGTGTGTGTGTGTTACCTAAGAGCCCGTTCAGCCCTAATGGATTTAAAACTACCTGAGAGCTCCTCCGTGTTCACTCATTATGTCAGACATCGGGATGTTGTTTCTGCCGCTTTAATAATATCTAACATTCTTCAGTTTTTCCCCACAGCAGCTCTTAATAGACTGTGTCAGTGACCATCAGATGAAGATGAGATTGTTTTATTTTGTGACAGAAACATAGAGAGAAGAGAGCAAGTAAACAATTCTGCAACTATTTGTAAGAAGATTAGATCAGAACTGAGTGATTGTAAACGAGTCAAATGATTTCATCATTGTGAAACACAACACAGGGGGATGATCGCAGATACTTCCATCACAACCTGTCCATCCAAGACAAGCCGTCACCAGCTTTGTATTTTTGACAGCGTGCACTGTTCCAGAGGCAGGATGGACATGTTTTTTTCCCCATCATAGTCCGGGCAACACGACAGTATCACTCTGAGCCAGCACTGCTGACTTGGGAGCGATAAGATGAGGAATGATACAGCAGCAGAGTTGTCCTGACCCTGCAGACGAAGTGTCATTTTGCATGATTCCAGGCTGTGTTGACAGCCCACATGGAGGCCGACCTAGAATTGCTGACGAGGAATTGTATTCGCCGCGCTGACAGGAGGTTATTTTCTAACACTGTTGCTGCTGTTACACAGCTCTGAACACAGAGCAGTAAGCTCGCTCTGTGGGACAACATCGCCGACAAGCCGGCGCACTGTGTTCCGAGGCAGGGAACAGGATCTCGGCTTGCTATATCGACTACACATGTTGACAAGGCGGGAGCGAGCGCTGCCGTCGTCCTGCCCGGGCCTTGTGTCGCTGACGGGACTCTGGATGTTCGGTGTGACAAGCTGCTTGCTATTCCACACCCATGTTAGCATGGCCAGGGTCACGCTGACATCTGCAGCTCGGGGAAACTTGAGCCAATCTTTCCAGCAAACATTGTGAGCCTGTGTGCATGTGTGTGCCCATTGATAGGGATTAGCGAAGATGTGTGAGCCCAGCTCCCTGGGATGGCCCTGGTCAATGCTTGTGTGTGTGTGTGTGTGTGTGTGGTGGGGGGTTAGGCCTGGATTGCAATGACAATGGAGAGGAATTTAAATGAGAGCAAAAAGGGGATCAGGGACGTTTGCAAGGAGGATGGAAGAGGCTTTGGCACCATTGTTATTCTTCCTCTTTGTCATTCGGCCTCTCTCTATCTCTCTATTACAAATCCTTCGCTCTCTCTGTATCTCACACTCTTACATTTCTCACAAAAAACCCCACTCAGCCTCTCTTGATTTCATCCTTATCTTTATCATCTCCCCGTCTGTCCTTCAACCGTGTAAATGTACCTCGTAAGCCCTAATTCCCTTAATTGGAGGCCAGTTTATCCTTTGGGGGACAATAAAGGTAACGTCATGATAATATAATGATAATAATAAACTTTATTTATAAAGCACTTTTCAAACCGGAGTTACAAAGTGCTTTACAAGTTTAAAACAGGATAAAATAAATGGAATGAGACGAATTAAAAACAAGGAATGGAATAAAAATAAAATAAGAATAAAACAATGAAATAAATATTAAAATAATAAAACAGATAAGAGATGCTCGCAACAAGAGAGTGTGCCAGAATTAATAAAAGGCTTTTGTGAAATGATTTGTTTTAAGAAATGATTGAAAGGAGTTCTGCGAGCTGACGGCAAAAGCCCGGTCAGCCTTAATCTTAATATTTAATGTGCTTACAAGCATTGTTTGCCTTTTCACAATCTCATATCTCTAATTGAGGGAGTTGCACGTTGAAACTGTGACGGAACAAAAGGGTGTGGTGTCTGTGAACAGCCTCCTGAGCTGGTTGCCAGGTTTGGTGCCTCTGTGGAGACAAAAACCAAAATCTGTGCCTCGCCCACCAAATCAGACCCAAAGCAGCACTCAAATCATAAACGAGTGTTTATTTCTGTTCCCACACGGCTTTAACAAACAATTCACATTTTATAGATGAGACATTTCTAATGTTGTATCTCTCAATAAACCGGGTCAGTCAAAAAATAAAAACACTTTCAATGCCTTTCATTCAGTGGCACTTAACTCTTCTAACTTCCATCTTCCTGTGACTTGCTGTCTGTCTTTGTCTCTCATTGTCTGCCCCCCCCTGGCCTCCCTGCCCCTTCCTCTTGTGTTATTACCCCAGCAGTCTCTGGTGAAATGTAGCCCTGCTGCCAATATAACCTCCCTCAAAACAGGCTCATTGATTTTGACCTCTCTCTCTCTCTCCCCCCAAATACACACACACACACACACACACCCCTTTGCGGCTCTAATTGCGATCAATTAGGGAACTTCAGAAGGCTGAAATCGGAGCTGTGACAAGGGGCATCCGCTGAGCTGGCAGGGAGGGAGGGGGAGGAGGAGGAGGAGGAGGAGGAGGAGGAGGAAAACGGTGACATAGGAGTGGAGAGAGTTTGGGAGGGGCAGGAGAGAGAGAGAGGTCCAAGTTGGTGTCGAGAGATGAGCTAATGGTAATAGCGTGATTGATGCGGCCACGGGCAGCTGAAAGTCACATCGTTTTTCATGCCAGGTATCGATTCCTGACAACCTCGTTAGCTTCGTGGGTGCAGCGGGCGGGGGGCGCGGCACCGACACCGCCACGGTCGGGGGTTGTACTCCCAAACTGAAACGTCTGCAGTCACCCTGCTGAGCGTCGCTCCGAACAAAAGCATCATATTCTAAATTCTGAGCATGCCACCTGGGGGGGGGGAGACAATTTCAAGAGGCAATTTGCGTAACCTGTGAGCACAGAACTAATTTTGGTTTCATTAATTTTTGCTCAACGTTTCTTTGCCCATCGCCCTGAAGGGCCAGGAATAAAATACATGGAGCCTAACACGTCTGTGATGCTTTATATTCAAGCAGAATGCATGTGAAAGGTAAAAGGTTACAGTCACATGTCTGTGAGTGAAGTGAGTAAAACTCAAAATGTCAGCACATCGGCTGCACGACATGAAATTGAGCTGGAGGCATTTTAGGGGGGATTTATTTGTTTCAACACAGAGACCCAGAAATCGGAGACTCACGGCTTTTTGTTTACATATTCATGACAAATTTAGTCCATCAACGGTACTATTTCCCCTGCTTTCTTTCTTTTGGCCCCTGCATCCCTTTCCACACCTTTGGATACAAATCTGGTCAGGTTACTCTGGAAAATAACCTGGGGGACACCAACATGGTAAATTGTAATAATAACCATAATAGTAACCTGTATTTTAGGAAGCCGCTTTAACAGATGAAAAATAGCCTTTTGGCTAATTGTGGCAGTTTTACTCGTGTATTACTGTGTGCTTTATTAATTTGCGCTGTCCCTGCTTACAAACTCAAACTTCTCTAAAAACCTGTCTGTTATGATTGAATGAAATACACAAAGATTAAAAAATAAAAAATAAAAAGAGAAAATAACATGATACATTGAGAAATGTGAGGCAAACATTGTGAAAGCAGTTTTCAGCGGTTTTAGATGTAAAACAGTTGTAACAGTCTTGCCTGCAGGTGGCGCAGTTGTCTAAATTGCAGCAGGTATTGCAGCCAGGGCGTGTCCAGAGGGGAGGGGCACCTCTGAAATCTGATTGGCCGCCCCATTATCGTTAAGTATGATTGACTATGAGCCCAGTGTTTGTGTCTTTTTGCAATGTGAGAACTAAACTTGTGAAGACAAAGGGGATAACGGCTGTCCCTGACACACAAACCCCACGACAGTCCAGAAAACAAGGAACTTCTTCCAGTTAGAGTCAAGTATCCATCCCTCCCCTGACGGCGAGGTTTATAAATAGCATTATGATCTGGAAATTTCGAGAGCATGCTGGTTGCCTTAAGCCTTGTGAGGCAACAGCTGACGAATGTTTGGACGACGCGGCGATTCTACAAGATTCAGATAACTTGCAGACAACAAAATAAGCTTGTTGTAATCTTCCGACAGTCCCTGTCAGAGATGTGGGAATGTGTCCGCGGCCTTGGGTTTGTTAAGTGTTTCTGTTTTTTTATTTTACATATACGAGGGGCTGAGAGCCTCTGGTCTCATGTTTAGCTGGCTTTGCCTCGGGGCATACAAACCCTTTTATCTTGTCACCCTAATGCATGTGTATCTGCACGTGTGTGTGTGTGTGTGCGTAGGGAGAGGAGAGAGAGAGAGCAGGGGAGAGAGGGAGATGCGAGGATCAATACTAAGCCGTCAGGAGGTCTGCTACTCCCAGAGAGAGAGGGAACAGGACACCCGGCCGAGAGTGCAGAGGGAGAAAGTAATAGAGAGGGACGAGTGAAGAGGAAGATGAGAAGTCCAGGGAAAAGAGAGGGGGAAGAGATGGATGCACAGCGGAGGAGTAACAGGGAAGAGAGATGGATGGAGATGGGAAGGGAGAGAAGATGCTCCTCTGAAAAATCGACAGAGATGAAAAGAATAATGTAGAAAATGAAAGAAGGAAAAAGAGAGGACTGTAAATGGTAGAAATACCTCAGTGACTGATGACGTTAGGCTACAGCCACACTACTATGTTTTCATTTTATAGAGCTTCTGCACCGTGTCAGATCTAATCTCTGTCCATTCTAACATGCCTGAAAGTGCACATCATGTGACCCACTTACACTGGCCACAGTGCCAGTACGAACAGGAAGCAAACTGTATGAATACCATGATTGATTTTTACTTTTAATTCTCTTTACTTAGCCTGTTAGCATGTTACAGCTACCATGGCACTGAGGTTCATTGCCCCTGGAAACGGGAGTAACGTCTTAGTGGCGTGACGAATGAGGGAAGGACACGTAGTGGCTGATGAGATCCAATCAGAAAGCGAACATGTGTTTCTGCGCCATCGTTTCCAAAAGTCTCAGTTTCTTCCCGTCCAAACCGAACGTTTTCAAACCGAAAAGGTGTCGGCGGCGTTTCTAAATGTCTCAGTTTTAGGGGCGGAAACGTAGCAAAAGTTACGCGTTTTGAAATGAAAACGTACTCGTGCGAATATGTAGACGTTAGATTATGACTCGAGAGCTCTGCTGCCTGCCGCTGAACAGGTGTAGCCGTTATTGTGCTCACATCCGTCTGTCGTGTCGGCTGTAGTGAAGCAAAGGAGGAAAAAAAAAGGATATTTGTTGGAAACGGTAAACGAAACGTTCAGTCTCAAACCTTCTGCTGTTTTGCTTTCCTAAACTGAACCATGAAACATTTTCAGTCTGGACGACGTGACATTTCCTTCGAAACTTAACCTTTCCATTATTCTAAAACATCACAACACAGCCGCTGTAATCTCTGAGTCATGCTGAAGTGTCTCTCAGCAGCACAATAAATGTCTACTTGCTCGGCCTAAGCGCGTTAAATGTGAAATTTAGGAGAGAAATTACCTGAAAGACGACACATTTGATCCCTCAAACGGACAACGAGTCCGTCGGAAAGTCAGGTGAGTCATGCAGCCGATCCAAGTGCCTTAAATGTAAATGTCAGCCTGTCTTCGTCTCGTCCCGTCTCGGTTGCATCTAATAAAGCGGGAACATACTGCATGCTGCTGTTCAGCGAGTCCATGCCCTTTGACTCCGGTGGGATGTAAACCATGAAGACGGCCACGCAAGAGCTCCTCCTTATAGCAACAACAAAAAAAGAGTATTTATAGCATACGTTTTGATGCATAATTCAACGAACCTAAACACCAGATGAGGAGATGAGCGAAATCGTATCCCACAAGATCTAAAAGCTTCGACTTGACACCCGTAATGAATATTTAAACCCTGATGACCTTACCCTGCGAGTGTCTGTAAATGATTTACTGTTCTGCCTCTATTTTTATACCTTTTGTCTTTTTTTTAAAATTCCCATTTCACCTCTTTTTATCTTCTTCTCTTTCTTCTTCCCAGCACTATCAACTCTTTAACTAAGACAGATAGCAGCGGACTTTGAGTCTGATAGCTGCAGAAGAAAGTGCAGAAAGTAAAAAAAAAAGAGAGAAAAGAATTATCTTATCATCTTTGACTTATCTGTGAATATCATCAACTGTAATTATCTCTCCGCGGTGTATTTCAGCCCCTGATGATTAAGTTTCTTAATGGGCTCTGGGAATAGTTTTATTTAACGTGGGGGAATAAGACGGGGAATGATAATATCCCATTATTATTAAATGTATTCGAGATGGAGAACTTCAATTGTGAGTTTCGTTGTACTTGGGCCAGTAATGACCCGGGTTCCGTAATGAAAGAAATGACTCTGAGGCATAACACAGCTTCACAATGAAGCAAATGGATGTGATGAAACCTGCCGTCCTCACTGGTGCTTCATCAGCTCAGGAAAGGGAGGATTTCACTCTTTAATGCAGAATTTCACTAAATGATGTCTGATGCTAATCAGACGCTAATCAACAGTGCAGGAAGACAAAGTCAAAGATGAAGAAGGGAAATACTATTTTATTCACAACGTGTAGAATGCAGAGTTGTTGTTATATTGTAAAGCGTTGTCAGTCTTTGTTTTAAGATTAAGAAGAGCTTCAGAACAGAATGACATGAGGGAGATTTGCATCATTATCATCTTATTCTTTCATCAGATGGTTCCTAATTAAAGTCAAAACGTTTCATTCAGACCACGTTCTTGTTCAGCTGTTTGTGGAAAACGTTTGAGAACTTTGGATTCGCTTGTTAAGTAAATAAAGTAAGCTATCAATTGCGGTAGAAGAAATGCTGGCACTGTATGTTTCTGCAAACCGGGGATTATGTTGCAGCTTTACATTTGAATTTTCAGTTTGTGCTTCAGGTCTGGTCAGGCTAAGGCACAAAACGCTTGGTTAGGGTTGGGAAAAGGGATTTTGTCACCATAAACACTCTCATGGGGTGAAATATCGCATTTTGGTGCCACAGAGACGGCTACAAAATGTCCAAATGGTCGCTAAAATGGGCGTCTCTTGCTTGGCAGCCGCCGCGCTGAGCTGTCTGCCAACCCCTCCACCTACCGAGAAAGAAATTCTATCACATACATGAAAAACAAAACATGTTCGCACATGTATTGTAGAAATGTTGATACGTATAAAATGCACAAAACGTGGTTTGTACATTGCCAGCATTTTATTGTGGCAACCGGTCCGATCATTTTGGTTTCAGTTCTGACCCTCAGGAACCATTTTGGAACCAATGTTGGAACATTTTAAACCAAAAGTTGACGCTTGTATTCAAATTTAAATCTTTGGTCACAAAGCTTAACTCTGGACCAAACCTTCCAAAAAGAAAGATGACTGTAAATCTGTGCATTGTCAGAGTTTGACTCATGGCTTTAAACTGCAACAAGCCTGACTGATACCTACCATGCATCACTTTTACAGGTTGGGTTGTCTAATATTAGACTCATCCAGTGATGAACACCAGCAGCCTCATTTATAACACGCCATTTCTTTGCAACCTGCGTCTCTCTGTCTGTCTCAAGGTTAGGGCTCGCAGGGGAGGAGAGCGATCAGGTTACACTAATGCATCGCGGGCTGCTCGAGGACACACACACACACACACGCCTCGTCGCTCCACCGTCTCACCCCCATCCCCATTTCCCCTCTCACACACATCCCTGTGAGCTGATACGAGTCTAAAGCGCCGGCGTGGCCTCGCGTGATTGTGCCCCCGCCGACCTGCGAGCGAGTCTGCTGTCTGCCTGCCTCTCGGAAAAATCACTCGTCTCCAAAAATAAACCGGAAACACGTACCGTCGCGAAAGGTTAAACAGTGGCACAGCAGTAAAATTCAATTTAAGCTCTGTGCTATGAGACATCCAGCCTTTAACTGTGACAACATCGATCGGCGGCGGGAAAGTTAATTTCGGGAACTTGATATTGCGGAATATTCAGTGATATTATAACCACAATATCCAGTTATTTTAACCCTTTTTGCTCAAATTACATATTTATTTTCCAACCCATTCTCAAGCCTCAAACAGAGATGCTCTACTTACCTCTCTAGTGTCAGGGCAGTAATACATATACAGGTTCAGTATATCAGGTTAGACTGATACTGATGACTTTTCGATGTTGTAAAATGGTTGCAGTTCAGTTGGTTTAGGCAGAAAAAAGGTTCAGGAAGAGATCATACTTCAAGATCGTTACGTACGAACGTTCACGTTTAGTCACTCGTGGGACTCGAACCCTGGTCTCCCACAGGAAAAGTCCTGTGTTTGACCCAACCATGTCCTGACATGAACTTGTCCGGCTCTTTGTACTCATATGCTGGACAGGGGCCTCCAGAAATGAAGCCACAGGGCGAACTACAGTCTAGAAGCGAAGGACCACGGACCAGGCTGCTATATTTGACATGTTGGAAGCAGGAATGTTGGTATTTTCATAATATGCAACCCAGAAAACATTTGTATTGAGTTTAAGTGGAAAAACACACCTTGAACAATGTCAGAAATCCATCAGGTTCAATCTCTGCCTTTTCCATTTGTGATTATACTGACTGTAATTATGCTGACTATAAGAGTTATTTTCATCATCCATGAATCTTTCAAGGATTTCTACAGTTTCCCACGAGGCAAAGACAAATATAAAACAGATAAAATACATATAAAGGCAAACTGTTGCCTCGGTGTAGGCAGCAGCTGTGGCCCGAGGTATTATGTTTTCAGGTTGTCCGTCCGTCATTCCCGTTCTTGTGAGCGTGATATCTCAGGAACACCTTGAGGGAACTTCTTTCAATTTGGCACAAACATCGACTTGGACTCAAAGATTAACTGGTTAGAATTTGGCGGTCAGAGGTCAAAGGTCAAGGACACTGTGACCTTTTGAATTTGACACAAACTGTGCTGATTGTTTAGATCTTCTTTACTGCCGGGTTGAACTTGTGTGGGAAGAATCCACGTTTCAGAATTTAGAGCCTCTGTGCAGCAACATCCATATTTGAAGCATCGTATTTCACCACAAGCTTTTGGTTCTGCTGATATTGATCTTCAGGTGATTGTTGTTGCACCATGTGACCAAGCTCTCCATCAGCTACATATATTGTATGAGTCTGGACACACTTCACTGGTGCGCAGAGGCATAAACCCACGAGGCGGTAGTTCTAGTTTAATATATATTGTTGGACTGAATGATTATTAAAATGGTTGATGAATTGTTTCAGCAGTAGTGGTGAGGATTGGTGGACCAGCGACCTGAAGAGTTGGGATTGTTTCTCATCATTGTTGGAAGAGGTTGGCACATCTCGGCTCACACTTGGCTTGTTGTTGCCATGTGATCAGCAGTCTATCTAACGATAACTGACGGATTTATTCGTCCCATTCCCCTGCAGTTTTCTTGTGAGATCCCATCTCACAGGGCAAAGAAGCAGAGTGCTGTAGTCTATATCGCAGGACAAACACTTTCACACTCACATTCAGCAGATAAACAACTACAGACATTCCCACTGACAGAGATAAAGGCTTCCAGAGGGCCCCCGCAAGATTGAAAATTTCCATCGGAAGACAGACCGTTGACCTCTAATATTAAGGAAACAGCAGAGTGCAAGGGGGTCATTTTCTCTCTGAATGGTAGTCTCTCCGTTACACACACACACACACACACACACACACACACACACACACACACACACACACACACACACACACACACACACA
>JBBPCS010040328.1:0-20544 GCA_037974645.1 Hollardia meadi
GTCCTGCTGGGGGACCAATGTCATTGGGGTGTGCCAGTGCCATGGGGGGTGTGCTTGGTCTGCAAGGGTGTTTGGGCAGATGGTTTGTGTCAAGTGACATCCAAATTAATGCCAGGATCCAGGGTTTCCCAGCAGAACATTGCACTGTAGTGAGATGGTCAATGCTATTTACTTTAATCGTCAGTGGTTTTAATGTTGTGGCTGATTGGTGTAGATTTTAATAGCATTTTTTTCTCTTTTTTTTGAGAACTGAATCAACATGGCAAACTGCAGGTAAATCCATGTACACTCACTCTGGCACAAGGTCAGCTTGTTTCAGATCCACACTGCCTTTATAGACATGTAAATTCTCAGAACTGAGCTGAGTAAATGGTGTTACAGATGAAATTACCACACGTGTTCCAACAGTGGGAAGCAGCCAGAAACGCACTATGCATGTGACATTGTTCGTCAGTTGTAGGAAATGGTGTATTTAAAGACAGTGTTTACTCCATTGGTCAATGAGCTTGCACACACAGTAATCATACTGCTCTCATACTGCACTTAGTAACAGTTAAGAGCAACAGTTTCATTCATTTTTTAAGTTCTTATTTAATTTGTTTTATTTAAGTATTGTGTGTCATACGCATGTTTCTTGAATGCAGCGGCATCAGCAGGAGTCAACCCCTAATATGACAGTTAAAAAAATGATTTCTATTCACAATTTATGGTAAAAATAGAAACTCTTTTATCTAAGGAGATAATGTTAGCTTTAAAGTGAGCACTTGTGTAGTCTGTCCTATGCCGGCCAGCTCTAATCACTTTGATACAGAGTCATTTGTTGCTCTCCGTCCTCTTCAAACAGAGCTTTCAGATGTGTGGACAGCTCATAAATTTCAACAAGAATGCAGTGAGGGGAAAAAGGAACTCACACTAGCAGACTTGGCTGCAGATGAAATGGACACATGCAGATAGTCAGATGTGATTATCTGGCCCCTGATTTGTTGACAGCTCTGAAGACCCTTGAAACTGAATGCAATTCTCTGCCTTTTCCCCAGCTGTAAGTACTGTGGTTTGGGATAACAGGCAGTCAAAAAATTGTGGACTCACTGGAAGTCAGTTAATAAACTAATCAAGTGCAATTTTTCAGTTTCTTGTATCTGCCAGTGTTTTCTGTGCTTGCTGTGTTTCTTTATGCCATGTTACATGTCTGCATGTTGTTAAAATGCTACATGTCTTACTCAATTTGGCTCAGATTTATCTGATTTTAGCCTTTAGCCTAAAAATGTATTATGTATTATGGTTTTTTTGATAACAGTATTGGAAATGACACTATCAGAGAGTACACAAGTCTACGCACAGATCTGATACCATGTAATGTAGCCCTGGTACCAGACCCTGCTACTACCAGCGTGTAGTACAACTGTATCCATTTTTTCCCCCTGCACGAGTAGCCAATACCCATAAACGGCAAACAACTTGTGTAACCTGAAGTGCCTGTCAGCAATCTTAAATTTGTTGATATTTGTGTTCTTTTTACAGTAATGACTGAGAGTTTCATGGCATTCATTCTCTCTATGCATATTTGTTTTACAAAGGTTTAACGTGAGCCAGGTCATACAATAATGATAGCAATTATATCACATCCAGACAAGGTTAGTAGTATACAGCTGTTAAATATATACAGTATTTATATACTTTTAACGCACCGGTACTGAATTGGTACTTGGTATCGATGAATACCAAGTTCAGGTATCGGTGTCAGGAAGGAAAAAATGGTTGTATGTGTCGTTTTCAGTTTTCTGAAGCTGGAGTGTGTTGAGCATTCTGAGCAATCAATCCAGCAAATGATATTACTGATAAAACCAAGGTGCTTCATCACACTGATGCTCAAATCATTTACAAATATTGTTGCCATAAAACAGACCTGCTCATTGATTTGCCATCATTCCGAAACATGAACACTGTCACGGGTTCTGCTTTGCTTTTATTTCCACTGTTCTCTGCCCACTACACGACACTAAATGTAAGTGCTTTGTAGTTTGAGGGACTGCCGGTCATGGTTGGTCAAACACATGTGATGTCAAATCATGACAACCCACACAAACACAACAAATGTAACTGCCACTTTGCTACTGTATTTGTATTGACAGGACAATACTATGATACTAAGAAAGAACAATGAGAAAGTACAGCTGCAAAAATTAGTTGTTTGACAAAAAAATACTCAGCAACTTTTTTGATGGATCGTTTTGTGTTTTTGGTGACAAAATTCTTTGACAAATTCACTGGACTATTTAGTGAAGATGGTTCGCTCAGTATCTTTGGATTTTGAAGTGTATCGGACAAAACAAGAGTTTCAAAAATGTCTCCTTGGGCTTTGGGGAATCAGGATGGGCATTATTCAGAATTTCTATTCACCAAATGGCTTATCAGGTAATAGAGAAAATAACTGACTCATTACTATGCCAGCCTTAAAAAAAACAACTATTGGTCGACCTCTACCAAGCAGCATCTAAACTGTTGGGAGGAAGCATGTGAAGCCTGTTTGGATGATGTGTGTGACCCACTCACATCAGCTGTAGACGTGTTTAAAATGTGTCACCGTTTCAGTCTAAAGAGAGCTAAAAATGCACTTGTATGTAAAATGCACTTATTTGTTGACCCCAGGAAGATTAGATTGCCATGGCATCAGCTAGTGGGGATCCTTTATATCAACAAATGTGTTATTATGCAAACCCAAACATAGAAAAAGGACACCATTACTGCAAACCAGAGCTGTCCAAGAAAACAAACTGGTGAGAAGCAACCTCCAGAAGAAACATGAGAAAAAGAGAAGTGAGGACAAAAGGCAGAGCGACGTCAATGGATGTCACCTCCTACAAACAACACACAGCTGGTCTGTTGGTTTATGGGACAGCTTCTTCTGAGTGCCATAAATCTTACCACCACTCCTTTTTTTTAGGGCTTTTGTCCTGCCTCATTCAAAGCCACCAAAGCTGCCCTCTTCAAAGAAAATAAATAGTCTCCAGTCAGAGTTTGCTGGCATCAATCTGGCTTCTTCTCTTTAACTCTTGGCACAGTTAGGACAGCCAAAAAGAAATGGCAGCAAACAAGAGCAAACTGAACAAGACTATTTGGTTTGCTTGTCTAATTCAGCAGGGGCTGTCCAAACAAAACTATTTTAATCTGAATTAAGAAGCCTTTCAGTTTGACACTGTGGATTCATTCAAACAAAGCCAACTCAAACTGAAATTACACAAATGTAATATGAACTTATCAGCTGCTTTCCACTGTTGCTGCAGTTGTTTCTCAAGTGCCAGATACTACACTTAATTCTTCAACTAAAATTTTGCTATAATGTTGACAATAATATTGTCAATCATCCTTGTAATATCACATACTATGAGTCTAAAAATACATTGACAGAAAACCATCTGCAGTACACGTCTCCGTGATGATGTGAGCTTTAAACAAACTTCTGCAGGTGACAAATCACTCAGTCTGTGCCCACATTCAGTGCACTAAAAAACAAGGTTCTCGTGCTAACACGCCAGTCTGCTTTCCCTTCATGTCATCACCTACTCCACATTTCCTCCACTCTGCTGTTTCTGGCCCAGCGCTCAGTGGAAAAGACTGAGATCAAACAAGTGGTCACATGAGAAATGAGAGCAGTGCTCTGTGTTGGCCCCGGCATTTGGCCACCGGGGTTGCTAGCCTGGGGAGAATCAAACACCTGGCATTTGTCACCCCACATCCCCTTTACAACCAACCCCACCCCCAGTCCCTGTATAGGAGAACTTAAAAATGCATTTACATACAGCACAGACAAAAACACAGGTTTTGCTCGTGCTAAGTAATAACTCCCCTGGCTAAACAAGCTGCCCCTACAGAGAGATATATAAAGACCCACGCTTTATAAAAGAATTTGAGAATAGAAATGAAAATTTAAAGCACAGAGGTTTAGCCCTTTCTTCCACAAACACTCACCCTTTTTCTTCTTTCAAAAGCTAAAAGGATTAAAGGGGAACTCTAAGCTATTCACTGCGGCATCTCCCCTTTCTCCTCAGGTGTTGTAAAACCATAAATCTTTCTTGTCTACTATTTGGCTCCAAAACAGCCCTTCTTTATGGGGAGGTTCTCCACCAAATGTGCGTGGACTAGGCAACCCAGTCAAATGCCTATTCATGAAAGGAGCCACTGTAGACATGAAGTTTTTCTAATCCTACTCTTGAGGTGGAACTACAGAAGAATACTTAAAGTCAGTACATCCTACACACATATTCAATTATTTACACACATATTTTACGTGTACAAAATAAGCCACCTTCTATCAAGAAGGCAAATTTTATCGCGTAACTATCTTACTTCATTTTTGTCCACTTCCTGTTTGGCCACCCAGACAAAGCAGCTGAACTCCCACTAGGTTTATTGGTGCCCACCCCTTCTTCTAATTCCCCTGCCCAACCCCCTGGAGTCCACCAGACCATTAAAGAAGATTCTCTCGCTGTTGGTTATTTGATTTTATAGCCCTTCAACATGAGGGAAGGACTGACCACCAACAAATCCTCCCCCTAGTCTTGGAAGAAATAGATACCCTTCCACAACCCCTCCCTCACCTTTTCCAGTAAAGTGGCCTGAAAGCTCAAATCAGTTAGTCCAATGTGCTGTCTGGCCCCTAGACTTGTACAAGACACACAGCTGCTTCTTAAACCTCAATGATAAAAGGGACATTGGTCTCCTTGCTGCAAGTGTATACATATATTAAATCAGCTGCTTTATTCTTAAGACAGATAAAGAACTTCTACTCTTGGTTTTGATGTTTAAACCCCACCCCCAAAAAAAGATTCCAAAAAGATGTTCGACTTACATCTGATTTGGTAGACTGATCCTCCATATCAGAGTCATTGGGATCCACCAGTTCCTGGAATGGCGGAAGTGTCGGCGCCTTACTGCGCTCAGCATCGTCACCTTCTGGTCGCAACTTACTTGTTCGCATCTGCGATCTATCCTTCAAGAGTTTTTTATCCGAATGTTGAGTGTCTAACCCTAGTGTCTGCTTCCCCGATGAATCCACAAATCCCTTTTTACGCTTTTTGGTCAGGTGATCATCATCTTCGGGGTTGGACAGACGCTTGTTAAGCCCTGACCCGTGGTTCATTCCCTCAGTCCGATGCTCCTTGGACAAAGACTTGGGTTCTTTGAAGCCTATCTTGGGATTGATATCTCTAAGTGGCTGGTTCTCTTTGGGTTTCCTGGAAGGTTCTTTGGGGGCTTTGCTGGGTTCCCAGCCAGAGTCTCTGAAGGCACTTTTGGGCTCTTTCAAGTCTTTTGGAGGCTTTTCTTTGTGGTCCTTGGAGGGTTTGTGGAGTTTGGAGAAGCTGCTGCTGCTGGTGCTGGTAGTTGTGGCGGTGGTGAGAAGGGTAGTACTGCTTCCTTTGGAGCCATCCTGTGGATTAAAGCCAACAAATTAAAAAAAATCCTACATTGTATGATAACAATAAGCTACAGATTAAGATTTCTTGGATGCTGGCCATCTAAATCACAATGTACAACTGCATGATGGCAAGCTCAGTAACATATGAAAAAAACCCCCAAAAGGTTCTATACAACATTCAGGGTGTTAGAGCAGAATTACACAGAATCATCTATGCTCCAAAAGAAAAAAAAACTTCAGCTCTAAGGAACTGGGAAATGAGGGAAGGAAATCCCACACTTAGGTCAGTGGGCAAACATAAATGGGCAAAGGCATACTTAGCCACTGAGAAATACTGTTGTCTGAGGATGAAATGGGTTTATATTGCTGTGCTAATAATTGCAAATGACTGCAACTGAAAATAACTTAACCCAAAATATGAAAAACAGGGGCTCGGTTTTTGAATAACATCTTTTCAAGCAGTGTCCAAACCCCTCTTTACAGCAGAAAAAAAAAAGTCCCCTGTGATTATGTTGTCTTCTTGCGGTTTGTATTGTGTCGACTTTGGACTACATGCAGAACTTCTACAATGCATCCTACCAAACAACAAAGTGAGCAAAAACCAGGCAGCTAGGTCAAATGAAGATTAATCCTCTGCCTTTTACACAAGAGAAAACATGCATTCCACCCTGCAGTTTGGCATTACCATTGGTGAAAAGAGGTCTATTCTCAACTGAAAATCAAAAGGGACTTCTTAGTCCCCATCCATGGGCTTAAAGAGCAAACTCAGGACTTCTTTTGAACAGTGCTGTTCAGTGAGGTGAAGGGGCCTTTTCAACAGGCACACATGCACAACTTTAAAAGTGGAGCGAAGAGCAATGTGGAGAAAGGAGGAAATGCATTCCTTCTAACGACGGGGGCCATTTGTCCCTGGGTCTCACCTCCAGCCCCCTTGTCCATATTTCATCAATGCAGTAAACCCATTAAAGCAGTCTAGACGATGGGGTGTGTTACAACTCTACCCAATCACCTCTAAAACCTTTCATTTTGTCTATCTGCTGGTGACCCTGTGACCTCAGGATGTAAAGCTGCCAGCTCAATCTAAACTCCAGCATGCAGTGAACCCATTTCCCTCCCAGCGCAGCCTAACATAAAAACTGTTTTAGTGCCCTGAAGGAGGGGGGCACAATGCCTCTACTGCCATCAACATTGAAGAGATCATCAAACTGGCACTTTTTAACAAACCTTTCAGCACCGTGACATTAGCTGGTTAGCAGGTGACCCAAGTGGATGTAAATCACTAAAAGGCCTAATCATAATACTGTCAAAGTGTAATTGAAAAAACATCATTATTAAAAACAGATACTGAATATGTTTTTACTTTTTTGCGATTCAGGGTTTCTGCAAGTTCACCAATTTAGAGACCTTTTTAATATCACACAGTGATACAATGCAGTTTAATACCCGTTTCAAGATCATACCGGCTAATGTATGAAAGTATAATGTAAAGCAGTACATAATAATTCCTGAATTAATCAACTGAAGGCACCATTAATCCTGAAACGTACATACATATGCTGCAATCTAGACATCTTTTTCAGGGACGTCGCTGCTCATTTCAGAAAGACAACGAAGTCACATTTTGCACATGTTACAACAGTGTGGCTTCAAAGTAAAAAAAGTGATGGTACTAGACTGACCTGCCGGTCCAGTCCAGACCTGTCTCCCATTGAAAATGTGTGGCACATTATGAAGCACAGAATACGACAACTGACACCCTGTACTGTTGAGGAACTGAAGTCATACATCAAGCAAGAACGGTAATTAATTTTATTTTCAAAACTTCAAAAATTAGTGCCGTCAGTGTGTCCTTTTACCTACATTTTACACAGGGTCCCAACCTTTTTGGAATCGGCTGTATATAGTTTTGAATGTCATTTCTCTCATTTTTCTAGTCACTTATCTCATTTTATTTTATGCATTTCATTCATATACTTGAGAGCGAGCGAGAGAGGGAGAGAGAGTGTGTGTGACCTCCTGCTCCACAAGTAATTCATCACACACACTGTGTTTAGACTGGAAACTGTTTCCATGTGAAAAGGGCCTCCCCTAACCTGGCTCTTAAATAACACTATTTAAAGGGACTAAAAATAACACATAATGGAAACAACATGCCTGCTTATTGACATACATGATTTAGAGCTGCACAAGATAATGTCTCAGATCTCACATGTAGCTTACATCGTTTAGACTATTTCCCCATCTCCCTCTTCAATTCTCTTCACTGACATTATCATCAAAAACTTTCATGCATAGGAAGGTTTTAAAAAGTCCTTAGAGCAAAATGTGGGTATCTTCAAACCCACAAGTGCTTATGGCAGATCGGCAGCGAAGATATAGTTTGCTTAAGCCAAAGTTGGATGTCTTTGAAATCCCCGTTTTTAAATATATTGGACATCTTTGAACCTGCCAAATATGTGGGGGATTAGGGCCTGGAGACTTTGAAGGGGTAAAACATTTTAGAGCCTGGTGAGGCTGAGAGTGGAAGCAGAGTAGAAGGTTGCTTAGCTCCAGGCCGTGCCTGGAAACAACACTGACCTTTGACCCATGGAAGCTTTTGTTCTTCTTTGGGTCGGAGAAGGTGGATGTCAACGTGCTGTTGGGAAGTGTAGGCAGCTTCAGGTGCTGGCCAAACAGGGAGGTGGAGCCCTCTTGCATTACCATCACCTGCCAGAGGAACAGCAACAAACCAAACTGATCACAGGCTTCTTTGCTTTGAAGATTTTCTATTGGGACACAGTTCTAAAGTTGAAAGGTAGGGCTGGGTATCGAAGTTAAACTATTTTGCGACATAAAATATCAAAAGTAAGGAAAGCTGGCACTGAATGCTCAGCCAGATTGTCGTTTACTTCTCTTTGACCAAATGTCCCCAATTCAAGTTACTTTTAAATGACTTTTCATTGAAAATATCTCTTCCAAGGAATCCAAAAATGTGCACTATTGGGATTCTTTAACCACCACCAATCGCCTAACCCCCATGACAGCAATCAGTGATGAGCGAGAAAGACCAGGCATGGCCTAACAACCAACTCTTAAGTTCTTTTCTGAAAACAAGCAGGTCTAATGACATATTGACGATGATAAGTCTGAGAAACAGTCTGAAGTCACGTCTTCGTGAATTGTTCTTAAACAATCAATTGTTTTCCTTCAGAATCACTGACTCCACCTTAAAGCTAAAAAAACCCACAGATAATATTTGACCGGAATTTCTACCATTTGTCCGAGGCATTTAATTCTTCTGGGATGTGTGGATTGGCAAAAAATTTTCCCCGGTGTTAATGTGTTTAACATTTGTGTTTTGAACAAACAAGATGCAACATATTAGTTGTTTTTTTGGATTTTGGACAGAGACAGACAAGCTGTTTTCTCTTGATTCCAGTCTTAATGTTTTTTTCCCAAAATGTTGAACCATTGCTTAAAAAAAAAAAAAAAATTCAACAGCATAGAGGTTTTGCTTAATAATAGTGAGGCCTCATTCGCATCACACAAATTAAAATATAATCCATCTAGGATTGTCTAAAAAGTACACCAACTCTTGGTTACTTCAAGTGGTCCAGTATGAACTAAGAGAAGGCTTTAATTAGACACACGGAAGACATCATAGTAAATTAATTAGTGCTTTGCCATCTTCAGTGCAGTAGCGGGAAGAATATGCAAGTAAAGACAACTGCTTCAGTGTGTTTATATTGCAGTGCCAAGGAACTTAATGGTAAATCTCCCAGTCAGGAATACTGGTATCATTATACCAAAAGCAATTTAAGGTGACTTTATACAGGTCAATCAATCTCTAGATAAGCCTGCATCATCCATAACGCCCAAAGCATGTTGGAAATCTTACTTTTGAGTCTTCTGTACTTCGTTTGTGAGGATCCCGTTGCTGTTAAAGAGAGGGACAACAAAAAGATGGATGATTATCATCTATAGCTTAATCTTATTAAATTTAATTTTGTTATTATTATCATATTGTCCAAATCTGTGGAACACAGTGTGGTAAAATAACTTTGAACTGAATGAAACTGTAATGACACCAAAGACCTTTCAGTAGGAAGAGTCTCCTCCTGAAAACAGAGAACAAGAGTTGGGACATGGTCTATGTCAGCACTTGGGCCCTTTCAGAGGCTAAGAAGGGGGTGCAGGGCAAAGTAAATACAGAGCACTTAGCTCCAGTCATAAACCTTATAGAATACAGGGTTCCATTGGCTGTGGGCCATCACAGGCGGCAGATCAAGCGTATTTTAATGGCTCGATATCAATCAAAATAAAGCTGATTAAAATCTGATCCCATCTTTACTGAAGTCTGATTTCTCTTTTTTTTTACCCTTGTTCCAATCATTCAATAATTTAAGCTCATCAACTTTATAGTTTTGAACCAGGACCTTCGGCATTTGGATCAAATAGGTTTAGTAGCTACAGCTGTTGTCTGATCCGACTCGGTATTGGCAAATATCAAAAGGACTGGATCAGGGCCAAAAACACTCGGTGGAGACATCTCTAGAACAACTATAATAACAACAGAAAGCTTTCACGACAAGATCAGCTGATCAAATTGCTGCTAAATATAAAGTAATTCATTCTGCATTATATAGGTTTCATTAAACAACATGGCATCTATATACAAACTCGATATTGCAGAATATTTCTAAAATAAATGATAGCTCAGACAAACTAGTTAAACAATAAAGCAGCCTCTTCGGAGCAGGACACAGATAACAAGAGTGGGAGGGTTCATGTATCACATGAGGTGAACAACAGCTGCGGTGGCTAAAAATTGAGCATAGAACAGTGTTTAAGGTCTGGAAGCATTTTTACCCCTTACAGATAAAAATGTGATTGTGCCATTAATCTACTGACATTTAGGCAGCCTTATTAGTCCAGTGCAATGTTTGGAGTCCAAGAACGTGAATATATTCAGGAAATAACATCTAAGAAACACTATGGAAGAGAGGGCAGGAAAAACAGCACTAAACTCCATTGACTTTCCCTGGAAAAAGACTTTTTTTCTGCTATGCATTTGCAATAAAAGTTACTGCATCGCATTAAAAAAAAAAAGAATCCTCTCTTTGCACCCTTACCCCTCCAGCTTTCAGTAGCTTCCTACGAAACTCCTCTGTTGGGTTGTTGAAGGTGAGCTTCTCGCAGCGGAGATGATTGACAGGCGGGTGGCCCTCCAGGTGGAGGAACAGGTCGTAATCAAAGCGAACTTTCTTCGGTTCTTCCTGAGGAAAAGTGGTGACCCATCCAGAGAGGGAAAAGAGGAGAACAGTGATGGTAAATTATCAGGACTCAACCAACATTTATGTTCAGTTTGCTGTGAGTAACATTGTTAAACATACCTTGTTCTTGAAATAAACTTCAATAGGCAAGATGAAGCCTGCGTATCCAGACTCTTCCACTTTGTATGGCGGATCCTTGCACACTAAAATGAAAGATAAATTTGCTATCAAAGAGAGGCCATTGACCTTCAGCACAAGGTGACCAACACAACTAAATTCATTTAGTTCTATAAAATGCAAAGCTGCTGCCCTCCTCCAAACACAGCTGAGTGCACAGCAGCAGCAGCCTGTGTGTGTGCTGGCGGTTCCAAACGATTATTTTATATTTCACATTCTCTCAGCATTCTGGACACAAAAATCAGGTGAAGACAAGTCTGAAACGTGAACCTTTTTTTCTGAAAGTCTTTCAGCCTGTCACTGAATGCACTGAGCTACCAAACCTGTAGCTCCATTCTCATGAGATCTCATTAATTCCCATTCCCATCGCCTGTGCTGACAACATACAAAAATAGTGGCTTAAATTAGAACCAGGGCCTTTAAAGCATGTGAATCCACCCAGCTTGTAACAAGGTGAGGACTCCTCATCCCCATGGGCCATTAAAGACAAATGCACTCCACTAGAGCTCAGGTGTTCTTCCCTGGAGGTGTGTGTTTGTCAGCCTCTCTCCCAGTGGACTCTGCAGAAAAGATACCAATTAAGTCTTCCATGAATGTGGAGACTGGAGTGTGTTTATTCAGAGTACACATAAAAGCAGGGCTTAGCTTTGGTGTAGATAATGTTACTCTGATGCAACGCAGAAGTCGGTCACAACCAGAGTGAAATGTGAAAATGGTTCAGACTGAGCAGGCATGTTAATTCCATCAGAAAAAATACTGTACTACAGCATCCAGGAGAGACCTGAATGTAACACACATAACTTAGGACCCTCCTTAATTGCTTCCCTGTGGTCCACAGAAGAACATCTTACATAGTGATAATACAAATCAGCACAACTCTCAGTTTAATAATGACAATGGCAATGACTATTTTTTATAATCAATTAGGGGTAGCCAGTACACTGGTTTAAACTGGTGTAACAATCATCACTGGTGTGATGTTGTGCCAAGGACTTTGCAATACAGTCACAACTGTGATAAATTAATGATAATTCTAAAAAATAAGGCATTCAATTTTCTTCAAATGTTTAGTTGTTGTCTAAATACTTGTCCTGACTGTATATAACTTGTTGCAAGTTAAAAAAAACCCAACATATTCACTACTCAATGTCAACTGGAATACATTACAGTTGGGCAATCGATAAAGAGACAACTGGTGACAACTGTCTGCAAAGAGATGAGTGGAGTGCTGGAACAAGACGGGATGAGACCGAGGCCACAGGAGAGCGATCTCTTGTTCCATGACGGGATAGCCCACCTCAGGTATTTGGAACTGGTTCAGTTCTAAATCATGGGATATTAAGCGAAACTGCAACATAAGGCATTTGCTGCTATATTGTGATAGCAAAAGGTAGAAACACAAGCAACCTGTTCCATCGTTTAAAAAGCACATAGATCTGCGAATAAGAAGAGGCAACCCGGACAAAAATACTGCATTTACCTGATGTTCGTTTCTTTTCATGTCTGTGAGGTATTCTACAGATGTAGACATTGAAGCTGTAGCGTCTGTGTGGCTGTTCTAACCTGCTGACACGAGAACTGAAATGAAAAGCCACAGACTCCGCAATGCACACCCTCTGCTCACACAGGCAGTTTGTTGTTGGTGTACTGGCTTCTGCTGCTACATCTTACGACAAGAGAACCAAGAGATGGAAGGGTATTACTAAGGCATTCACACTATACATCCCAGAGGATATGGTACCCATTCAAACTGTAGTAAGAGATGGATTCAGACATGCGGTTTGATTGAGATATTTGATAAGTTGAATGCAAAGGTTTTGTTGATAGTCTCATCTGTGCAAGTGCTGTATGTTCACTTATGGCAGCCGTCATAGCAGATCCCGTCAACGATGACACAAACTCTGCAAGCAGTGCACAATGAAGCCTTTTGAAGCCAATTTTTTCATTTGTAGTGTTTTGCCTAATACAAAACAATCTTTTTACAATGTTATTTGCTGAATATGAAGACTTTTTTTTACACAAAATAAGCCAAAATTTGTTTTTTACAGTGTGTATTAACAGCAGTAAAATAAGTTTATAACAGTATAAAATAAATACATCTATTTATTTAAAAATCAGGATATAGCTGATAATGACAAATGTAAACAAACTAAGAATCTTGGTCTCAAACTTCAGTTCTTGACAGATGCTCATGAAGCATTTGTTGCCTCACCCATTCCTAATGTGGGTACAGTATTGCTGGAAAAATGTTTCTAAGTATATAACTGACAGCTTGGCTTTCAGCAATGTAGAGGACCTTGAAAATACCGTGAGTCATCCTCAGTACTGACCAGGCTTTGGCACCAATCAAATCATCTCTGTGCGCTCTTGTTTCTTTTTGGAGCCCCGCCCCTTCAGGGAGCAGCAGTGATTGATGGCTATGCTGACTGCGCTGAGGTCGACTTCACCGCTGGGGCCGAGCCTTCCAAAACCCAATACCACTGAGCAAATATTATGGGTTAGAGTTAATTGTGCATGTGGGTCAGGTTCAATTACAGCCAGCTAAAAGAGCCCATTCACCACCACACCTTTACATAAACTGAGGTGGAGGAGGAGATGAACTGAACCACCCAAAAATGGAAAGGAAAGGAAAAAAAAAAAAATCACACTTAAGCACCTACATTCTGTACATGTGCTGGTATATTTTCCTCATTTTCATAGATAGATGTTCGGGGTGGAATCTCCAGGCACCTCACAATTCTGATTCAGAGGGCTACAATGCGATGATAAAACGATTATCGATGCATGTTTAAAAACATCGCACACTCCTGTTGTAGCTTTCGGATTTGGTTGGACACTTCGGGGCTGCCGTAATAAACTGATGAATTTACTTCCATTATCTTTGCTCACCCACAGCCATCCTCACCAAACTCAAGAGGGAGGCTATCTTAATTCAAGCTGAGACCCTTCCTTTGCTATGGTATGGAATATCAGCGGAAGTAACAGTTCATTTATGTGCAGCGAGTACCTAATTTTGCATACAGTTTGCGTTAACAAATAAGGACTTTAAAAATGTCTGTGCAGGGTAGAGTACTTGCTAATTTCTGGGACTCAGAGACCAGCAGTATTAATTTCTCCTTCAATGTTGTTGTTGTTCAGCACTTGAACATGTAGGCTGCGATGGTTGGTCTTTAGGGAATTTGTCCTGCCCCTCCTCCACTGCGATTGGACGGCTCGGTAAAAGGTTACAATGGTGAGCACAGCGATTTACGATGAACATTTTTGAACTATTGGCCACCAGAGGGAAAATAAAGCCAAACCTGTGGCACTAGACATGCAGCACACTGCTGCCGTTTGTAGCATAGTGCAAATATGCGGCACTCTCATTGCAAAGAATAAATAAAAAACACACTGGCCATGACTTACAAAAATGTTACTGGCGATCATAATGTTGCAAATTGGATTTTAAATTTCTGATTATTAACATTTCTGCTAGACGTAATCTTTCGAGAGAGAAACGTGATGCACCTAAGAATCAATTTTTTCCCACCCCTAATAGACATAATGTGCTGATGATACTTTCAGTGACGCTACAATGTAACGTCAATTTGAGCCTTCCCACTTCTGTATTTTTGAGGCCGATACTGATAAATAATTGAGAGTTAAACAATGTGGTAACAATATATTGGTAGATATTCCATTCAAAACAAAAAAGCAAAACATAAAAATAACTTACATCTGGTTATCAAAGAATGGTGACCAAGATACATACTGAGCAGGACATTTTACTGTTACTGTCAAATGTTGCTATCACTCTTTGGCACTTCTGTGCTGACATTTATGGTTATACTTATTGGTTATTTTACATTCATGTTGCTTAGCAAAAATGCCAAACATTTGGCGGTTTCAGCCTAAAAATCCAAACTTGTTGCTGTCATACATGATAGTAAACTGTATATCTTTGGGATTTGGCTTATGGTCAGATAAACACCAATATCAATATGTAACATTGGGATCTGGGAAATAATAATGGGCATTTACCACAATTTTCTGACATTTTATTAAAAAGAAAATTATTAACTAACCCAGATTATGATTAATAGAGAAAAAAAATACTCTTGTTGTTGCCCTAAACCAGTGTTAATTTTGGCAGCTGATTTTGATTTAGTCTTAGTCTTTCAACTAAAATGCACATTTTAGTCATCTGAATTATTGTTAATTTTAGTCGACGAAATCTATAGAAGTTTTAGTCTCATTTTAGTCAAATGCATTTTTGTGATTTTTAAAATGAAATCAACAGTAAGTTTTCATCAAGCACACAGATGATTTTAGATGCACTTCAGTCTGAACTACATGCTTTAATGATAGTGTGAAGAGTGCATTGTTAAATTTTCTGCAGCATTATAAGTAAAGTGTGTCCATAGATCTATTCTTTTTTCCCAACCAAGCCAGTGAACTTGATTGGAGTGTTGTTTGAATCGCGGCGCTGGGGACATGGCGAACTCTGTGTGGCTGTGGCTGGGGATCAGGGTCAGCGGCACTGCCCTCATTCAACCAATTCAACCAATGACAGGGATGCACACTGAATTTCAACCAATGACAGGGTGGCACACTGCAAGGTTATATTTTGAGAGACGCATAAGAGGGGGAATTTCTTGAATGTCTGACGGTCTACTAATAACATTTAATAACATCCGCATTGACGACTAAATCGAAATGCCACACAAGGCAACTTACACTCATTGGTGGGCACATAACGTTACTGCCAACGATGGCACCAGATTTTGGCAGGACAGGAGGATGAAGGCCGGGGAGGGAGACAGTTGGTTCGGCCCCATTCACCAGTAACAGTGGATTATCCGTGAATCCCAGTTGTCTCTGATGAAAGATGCCGTCACCGTGGCACTTCCCAAAATCTATCCACCTCTTCTTCCTCTCATCATTCGTCAGAAATTTAAATAATGAGACTGAGCTGTTCTGCAAATTCCGGCATCCAGGGAAGATGCATTTGCGGGACGAAGGTATAGCTAGCTAGAAAAAAGTAGGCTGTGGTAATAACTGTTGTACTGTACTGTAATAACTCGCGATTGAGCGGAGAACCAGTGATGCTAATGCGCTGTAGTTATTATATTGTGTTAGTGTTCTGAACACAGTAATGGTGAAAAACAGGAAAATGGCCTAATTCCACAATTCAGTACTACATGGTTCTACAGTCTTTTCACGTTTTCAGCAAGTACTTTCTAACGTGTATAATGTTTAGAAACAAATCTCTGAATTTGCTTTACACAGACTTTAAATTTGGTTATTGTTTAAATGAAAGTAAATTGATTTTGAGCCGAGATGCTGCTCAACACCTTCAGTAGACAATAGCCTCTTTTACACAGCCCATTCAATGCGGGCCTGTTGCACCTCTGTTGCTCCTCGCCATCTGTGTAAACGTCACGGAGGCGTAGTGGGGGATCAAAGTTGTTCCACCTCTGAGATAGCGGGGCAGAACGACGAGACAAGGCTGTGACTTTTTATCGACATGGTTTGTGTGCGACCCACAACCGGGAGATTTAAAAGCAGCTAGCAGCAGTTAGCAGCTAACTGAAAGAAGAAGAAAAACAACCAAAAAGGTTTCCAAATTGTGGAGACAACGAAAGGTTCGGGAGCTACTTACCCTCTGAGCAGAGGACGAGATCAGCGATATTGTGCAATCTCTGTGTAAAAAGGGCTAATGTCCTTGGGGAAACCCTTTATGTTTGTCATATTTTGATGGGAGCATCTCCCTGACCTGCCTTTTATTAGGAATTTTTAAAAATTACAGCAAAAATATTTCAGCAATGAACACTGACCAAACGCACTGTCAGGAAAACCCTTGCGGTGTTTTAACTGAAAACAGATTCCAAGTAAAAGAACGAGTTATGTTTAAAAGGAGAGTAAAACCTTGAAGACAAGATTAATCCAGCATGTGAAGTCAGTGATGTATCTTGGCTAGGGTTCAGTAGTTCAGGTTGAAAAGGTTAATATTATCTGAAGGAGCGTCTGAGAGACAGAGATGCACAATGCAACCACTGACCTGTAACAGAAAACTTACCAGTGGTCACAGAAGCTTTCAAAGAGGGACAAGGCTGTGTCGTTTATTAACGTGGCCCGGGTTTAAACCCAGATGCCAATCACAGAACAATGCCAGTCACTATGTATTTGCCCTTTCTCCTTGGACTGGTTTGTAATGAGGCCAAGTTAGACAACTGGCCTGACCATAAAACAAAAGACAAGACTGGAAATAAGAAATTCTTTAGTGAGCCTTGTGGCTCAAATATGAGCTCCTTCCGCTCGCTAATTTACTGTTAATCCCTCTTCTTTCTAATGGAGCCATTCAGCTCAGCATCAGTTGCGCAACAAATGCCAGGCTTCTGGGCGGCGGGTGTCCATATGTACAGTGTAGAGAAATAAACAGCATGATTAATTAGATCAAGCAGAGAACGCTGACAGGTTGATATATCAACTGTAAAATTCTTCATCTTCTTGAATAGCCCCATCCTTAATAACAATTGTTTAAATGCAAAAATCGATTGGATTATTAAAAACTCTCAATATCTCAATATCAATTAAGTCTTTTAACATCCAGTTTGGGTTGCACTCTAACTGAAATTCTATAAACAGTACTTGGATAACTACTACGCACGTACTCTTCCCGTCAAATCAAAGATTTTTTTTAACAAGGTAGAAAAACAATATTAGGCTGTATAAATGATTCAAAACAGTAGTTCTAAATGTTTTAAAATGGGTAAATATTTTCATCATCAATGATGGTTTTCCACAATGTCCCGGACTAAGTAACCACAGTACAATCTCTAGACAACTGTCACAAAGTTCCTGAAATGTAGCGTCTCAGTGTGAATCTCTGATTGAGATGTTCTGGCCAGTGGCTTAAGCCCTGCTCAGACCAAAGATTGGCCACGAGACGAGTTGAAACTTGAAATGCACCTGTCTGCAACAATCAGAAACCTGCCAGTTTACACCAATGCCACTAGACAAGACGCCGCCAAAGCAACAACTCTCTGTATTTCCGTCTCAACTGTGGTCTTTCAGGCTTTTTTGTAGCCGAATATAATTTGTAGGATGTTAAAATATGAATGAGGATTGTGATAGGATGTGTGATTTGGCTCAGTTGCAGTTCTAGTATTGTTGAAACAGCAAAAACCGTCCATGGAGCCGTCCATGGGTGCTGGGTAACCGAATACCCAGGGTCTTCATGCAAATTTGTGCCATACATTTGAGACAGGAGGTCTCCCTTCTGTCAATTTCTCACGTCTATTCCTGGAGCGGTTTCATCTATTGAAGGAGTTTCTGTCATTTTCCCCTAACCTGTCAGTTTGTTACTGACTTGATCAGCTGACTTCCTTACGTTTCGATTGGCTGTTGAAACAGGTGATGTGCCTGCCGCTCTAAAACCAGCCACTGGCGACTTGACAAGCGGAGTCAGAGGCGACACCATCAGCTGGCCTGAGTCGAGCTGAGAGTTCACATAAGTGTAGCTGCCACTTTTCCATGCAATGTCTTGGCATCATCTGAATTTTTTGATACAACTGCTGATACAATACTGAGTTTTTGTATGGATACTTTATATACCTTAGTTAATCTACTTCAATATACTTTAAATATATTATTTTCATTTAACAAAAGAAGCCAAAGTTCCCCCACACAAGAAAGAACTTAACATAGTAAAAAAAAAGTAAAAATTTAACTAATGAAATATCTGATTAACAAGACGATGAATCTAAACAGACATTCAATGTCAATGTCGGCCTCTGATACTCATCACAATGCTATGGACGTATTCAAGTTGGTCCCATAAAGCACCACGTTCAAACTAGGGATGTGCCATATTGACAAAAAATGATATCTCGATATTTCCTGAGATTTTGACGATAACGATAATTATACGATATTTTGCATAATTCAAAAATGTGTTTGCAAAAGTCTAATATTGTACTAGCCTGCTTTTGTTAATAAGATATTAATTGTTGACTAATAATATTAATAAAAACAACATTTAAGGAAAACAGATCTTATTTATTTACTTCAAACCGTCTCTTCCCATCATCATTCTAGTATAAGCCCTGCCTTGTTTGTATTTCTCTAAACCAATCACAATCGTCGTGGGCGGTGCTAAGCCCAGGAAGCAGCGACGGTGCCCTTGCAAAATAGTCTCTGCAGGGAACTTGTTTTGATGAAACATTTGCACGTGGGGAGCCGAGCCCTAGCATTCAAATGGCTCAATTTTAATTTTACTAAAATAAAGTATCTGACTACTTCTTCCACCACTGAAAATAACTGACTTTGCTTGTGTCAAATTGCACACAATGCAGTAGCGTTAGCTATAGAAATTAGCAAATTAGCTGGAAAGATGGTTAATAGTTATTTGCTTTTACAAGTGGATCGCCGTATGTGCTTTGTCCACAGCAATCCCCACCAATTGCTCTCGAAGCGTCGTCGTTTGCAGGACGGCTCTCCATTCATCTTTGCCCACGAATGTTTCAGCAGATCCGTACACAATGGAGTACTGGCCAGCAGCTATTTTGTCGTCCGTGTCTGGATCTTGCCTGGCGTATGCTGCAGATACCCCCCTTGACTGCAGGGTTTTCACTTGGTCCTCCATAATCGCAACCAAGGGGGACACTACCAAAACAATAGCATTTTCACATCATCTCTCTTTGTTTAGCGTTACCTTTGCTTGTTCACTGCAGACGATAGGCCACGCTTGGAAAATGAAACTTTTTCTGTAACCGGTGGGCAAACATGCAAGTACGTCCCTCTTAGAAAGCAAATGTTCTAAACATATTCTCTGTATCTCTTTACATTCATTCACCGAAATAACCAAACATGCCTGCCTTATTGCACGATCCAAATCGTCCTCAAAAGTTGCCATTTTCAGCGTGTAGGTTTCTAGCTCGGAGGTTGTTATTGTTGTTTCTCATCTCAACGGGGACTTTGAAAACGGTAGCACGCAGATAGCAGAAGGGGAGGAGAATTCCGACTGAAATAGTAGGCCAATGGCAGGCTTTACACCAGCAGCCCACATCCGGTGAGCCAGACTACTAGCACTGTAGCACAAGTGTAGTGCATGCATGACGCCTGATGGAGTGAATGCTTGGCAAAGGTGTTTTTGATTGTTTTTTGTAAAGTAAGTGATGTACTCAATAATGTCAGCTGACACATCGTTAAAACAACAATTAAGATATTATCGTAGACGATATATATCGCACACCCCTAGTTCAAACACAGCCCTGGTCCTGAAAAAATAAGTCAACTTCACAGAAATAGTGTGAATCTGATGAAAGAGACTTGGAAGTACCAACACACACCACAGTACTGTACATGCTGTGAAACAAACCATGATCATTCGACAGTATAACACTGAGCAGTCATGATATGAGCCGATACCCACAATGGTGGGTGCTGATTAGCAGCTCAGTAGGCGCACGGCCCCTTTAAAACAACCTCACACTATAGTTTTCTCCAAAGTCCTGCAGGAACTCAGCTGACCCAAACGACCTCATACGAATCAGCCAACAACAAGACCCTAGAACAGGGGTGGGCAAACTTTTTGATTCGTGGGCCACAATGGGTTCTAACAATTGAAAAAGGGGCCGGAGCAGGAGCAGATGGATGGAGTGCCTTGGTAACCCCACCTCATTGGAGAAAAAATACACATCTTGGGATATGGAGAAA
>JBBPCS010040401.1:0-20539 GCA_037974645.1 Hollardia meadi
GTGATAAGAACTACCTAAAATGACAGAAACCATCTTTGGGAAAAATTTATTTGACGTGTACTTTGAGTTTTTAGTGTCCCATCTGCTAACATGGAGGGGGAGGGGTTTATGAGCTATACTGGATCATCAGGATGTTTTGGCTTCACTTTTGGGAGCTCTCATGTCGTCCATCTTTATATACAGACAATGTTAAAATCATAAAGCTGTAAGCAGGTAGTTCACCACCACGGTCATGATTTAAACTAACAAAGGAGATTTTCTTTATCCTAGCAGATAAATTATTGTGACGTGTGGTTTCTCCTCTCTGACGATGTGTAGCTTTTCTACTTGAAATGACATGAACATGCTTTGACTGAAGTCTTCCTTTGAGGGCGAGTCATTTCTGATCATATTTTCTGTCTCTTTTTTCTTGTAGGAGGTATATTTTAAGAAACATAAGTTCAACACTGTTCCCAACGTGCAGCTGAAGAGTGTTGACAGGTGTGTAAACCGGCGAACATGATCTCTGTTTGAGTTCTCCAGCTGTATGTGGAAGCACGGTGACAGTCTCTGTGTTCTGGTTCTTGTCCTTTACAGCTTAAAGAAAGACGCTTACGAAGTGGAGATCCAAAACCTGCTGAAGTGAGTGAGATGCAGACGAGACTCTGAGCCTGTGGATGATTTAGATTACATAGTTTAGATGTTTGTTACACGATTCATGGTGTGTGTGTGTGTCTGTGTGTGATATCTCAGGGAAGCAGAGGTGCTGGACCACACTAAGAACCCGTGTGAGGACTCGTTCCTGCCAGACGCTGAGGGAAAGACCTACGTCATGTTCATTAAGATGGAGACTGAGACGGACACTTCCACCTGGACGGAGCTCGCCAAGGTACTGAGCCAGAGCACTGGTTAGAGGCTGGGGCCCACTGGTGGGCCTGGAAGGGGTAGTGGTACAGCTAAACCGTTTATTATTGTTGTTATTTTGTTACAAATAGTTATTTTTATATCTAAAAGTGCTCAAGAATTCACATAAATAAAGAAATGCTATATAAAAATGCCTAATTTCACTGAGCAGTTGCATTTTAAAATCACCAGACAAACATGTTCTGCCACAGCTAGCTAACGTCTACTTGGAACAGTTATCACGGCCGTCTTGTCATTTCTGATCAGCTTTTTCACTTCTGTTGTTGTATTTTTGTTATCGATGTTTTCTCTTTCTGTCTTTGTCAGAGGAAAAAAAACTTATTGACAAATATGTTTTATGTATGGATGATGATCTGAACCCTAACCAGCCTGGAGGATCATTCTTGTCTCGCTCTGTCGTCTGCTCAGTGCCTCCATGTTTGGGACCTGGATGTTCGAGGATACCACAGAGGCCTGTGGCGGCTCTTCAGAAAGAGGAATCATGTGCTGGTGGTGGCCGTGCCGATCTCCCCTTACTCGTAAGTACCGCTCTGATTGTTAACAGAAAGATGTCCTCCACACCTCCACCTCTATATCTATATCTATATATATATCTCTTTGCAGCACAGAAGTTATATCCTGATAAGGCAGATAGCAGGGTGGCTATCATTAGCGTTACAGATTCATCTGCAGTATACATCCAACACGTCCCCGCCCCTTTCTGGGGGAAAACGAATGCCATTCGCCATCGACTTTCATTTAAAATAGCAGCACAAAACATGACGGGTAGAAAATGACACATTTTTGGGTGAACTCTTCCTTTAACTCAGTTTTACATTTTCCAGTGGGACTAAAATGTCTAGTTAAATGGCTGCAGCCTGTAAAACTGTTATTAGCCCTTTTTAGATTGTGCAATATCACCGCAACGAAGACCCTTCTCTGCACCGTCTTTGTTTATTTACAGTGAAAAACACAACTGCGTCATAACTCCGCTCCACTGTGTGATTTTAGTTAGCAAGCCGGCGTTCTGCAATTAAAAGATGCGTGACGAGTAACTCATCAGCGTCGGAGTCTAGTGTCACGTTTTACATGTGACAATAACATGACAATAACAATCATTTACCCTCCCTGTTATGTGTCGATGATCTCGTCCTCTGCTCGGAGGGGAAGTAGCTCCTGAACCTCGTGTTGTCTCCACGATCTGTAAATATTTTTGGTTGTTTTTTTCCTTCTTTGAGTTAGCTGCTAACTGCTGCTAGCTGCTATTAAATCCTCCCGGTTGAGGGTCGCACATTAAACATGTTGACAAAACGACTTTTGACAACAACTTTGACCCCCCCCCATTACAGACGGTGAGGCGTATCAGAGGTGCTGTGTAAAAGGGGCTATTATATTATTATATATACTGTTGTTTGTCTGAGCTTCCTGCTGGCTTTCTCTCTTGTTTCTGTCTCAAAACATCTTTTATTATCGGGAGAACGGAGACGATAACCAGCCACCAACAAAACAAATATGTCGCCGTGTCTTCTTGTTTTTGTCTCATCACCAGTGTGAAGAAACCAGCCAGTGTCAGTCCCATCCACTTAGAGCCTCCGCCCAAAGAAGAGGGAGCGCCGGCGGAGCAGATGTGATGTTAGACGCACACATACACACACACACACACACACAACCACTCGTCCACCAGCCCGGGCCTTAACTCTCCTCCATCCACAAACGATCCAGCCTGGGACAATCTGACTTCTCCTCAGTGTTGAACTACGAGAGGAGAACTGGGAAATGTTCTTCCTTTTCTTTTTTTAAACAAAAAAAGGGATTAACGCTACAAGCTGCACTGCTAAATCTGCCCAACAGCTTGACGAGGAGCGGCGACGGTACAACCTGAGCAGTATTCGGTCCGGATTCTATTAAAGCCGCGACGTTTCAATAAGAACGGTACAAACGGCCCTTTTTCCTCATAGTTTGTCATGGTTTTTTTGTCACTACTGAGTGCTTTGAGCATTTTGTACATACGTTTTAACTTATCTATTTATTTTACAAGCATTGATCAGTGGTCTGCATTTTTTTATGTTTTTATTTTTTAAAGATCCACTTTTCTCAAGATAACTGCGTTTTTTAAGAGTTTACAGATAATGAAATAATAATGTATATACATGCCTATATATTTTTTGATGAAAAATTGAATGGGTCAGCCTATTTTTCAGGATTAGATGTTGATGACAGCTCTGTGGGTTTTTAGTCTTATTAACTGCTTGGGTCAGACACCTCATCAGGTTTTCATCACGAAGACTCGATGGTGGCTGAAAGAGACAAAAATTTGAAAAAATATTCCCCGTTTTAGGAACATGCACTCCAGTTAGAAACGAAGCAAATGCAGAAACGCATCGACGCTTTTTACTCACGAATACAAACAGAATATATATTGAATATCTGTGATCAAATAGTTCCTGATTTAAGTGTGAAAAATCCAGTTTTTGACTAGATGGAAGTAAAAAGTCCTTGAATAATACTTGTGTTTAGACGGCATACACAAAAAACAAAACTGCGGCTCCTTTGTTAAATTTTTTCTTGAATTTTTTCTTAAAGTTATATGCCAGGAAAAGTAATGTTTTGGTGTCAGTATTGAAAACTTTCACACATTTGCACAACAAAATAAGTGGAAAATTTTAACAATTTAAAAAATTACAGTTGTGTATTACATTCAATTTATACTTTTAGTTGCATTTTCTTGGTTCATTATTTGCTTTTTGTTTTAAAAATGCTGCTTTTATTATTATTATTTTTTTAAATAAAAGTAAACATACCTGTCGGCCGTGCTGTGTACTCACTGCAGCAACGTATTTGCTGCATGTTCCTAAATGGAGAGAATGTGTGCCTTTTCTCTCACACTTTGCAGAGTTTTGGCCTCCCTCAGCCACCATAGAAGCCAGAGACTCCAACAGTTGAGCATGAAGTAGCGACGTTAGCCAGGTTAGAAACTCCTCATGTGGGTGTTTGCAGGCTGTCACACTGAAGAGCAGCGTCACAGAGGCGGCGTGCAGATATTTACAACGTGAAACAACTGCTGTCATTCACCAGACAATATCAGCAGCGTTAACTCGTCTTTGTCACAGCTAACGGCGTGAGGAAGGTCATTTGTTTTGTTCGTTGCCTAGATTTTGTGTTGTGTCCTTCATCTGTGGTGGGAAACGTTTGGAGGTTCGTTTTAAAATATCATCAGCCTGTTGTGAAAAACCAAATCGATACCAAGATGTGACCATGAAGCGTTTGAAATCTTTACATGGAAGCTAAGTGTGATTGTGGTTGCTGCTTTTGTGTTCGGTCCATTATTTCAACTTAAAGTCCTCATGAAACAGAAGGCAGAGTGCTGTTTGCTTCTTCATATTTACACGTTTCCTGTACAAACGGTCAGGTTGGGAGGGGCTTTTTAAAGTAGCCAATAGTGTTAGCACTGAATGTCCAACTGGCTGACTCCGCCCGACTGGGAGCTCCCAGTGAACACGGCCGATTAAATGTCAAAAGACTTTCCAAACATGACCCGAGAGGGACCGAACACAGCATCCGACGCACGACGGAGGCCAGTTTGACCACATGTAATACAGTACGAAGGTGGTTTTCTTGCCGGGTTTGGCTAACATTAGCTGTGTGGCTAACCAAGCTAGCGCTAACTGTCTAACAGCAGCTACAACAAGTCACGTTATCTGCCCATCAGGAACCTCCGTAAACCACCTCGGTACTGGATTCCCTGTCGTCAAACTGGCCTCAGTTGGTCTCAGTCTGTGTTCACAGCACTGAAATAGTGGAAGTCGGTGCTACGACTGCATTATAGTGTTATAAATATTTATGATACTTATTGGGGAATCACAAAAATCCTTTGAGTGGCCACTCCAGCTGTGTTCTGGAGGAGACTCATCATCATCGCTGACGTAAACACTGGACCGACCCACTGAATGAGTGTCTGAATCAACGCAGCTCGATCAGCGTTTGCAGAACTGTTAGATTGATACTGTTTGTGTTCAGAAAAACACATATTTAAAGGTTAAATACATGAGATTTTGAACATTTATGAAGCAGCAAACAACTATTTGTCAACAAAGTCACGCTCCCTCTGTGTGTGCTGTAATCAAGGCTTTGTTCTGGTAGGGGTGCCTGGCCGGGCGTCCATGTTGGCGCACGTGAGCTATTCTGAGGCTCCAGAATGACTTTCTGCACCTTTAATATCTACAGTCAGGTGATCAGACAGAAACCACTTAATCAGCAGTATTACAGCATGTGTCAGGACTGATTTAATGTCCCGTTTGTGTCCTGGAAATTTCAGTTTGGATTTGAAAAATCACTTTTTGCATTTTCCTCCTTTCATATGTTTTTGTGTGTGTGTGTGTCTTCTTAGCAATAGTTGATTTTAATGCTGTGAGCTAATTTTGAAAATACTGGACGGTACGTTGTATGTGTGACGATGAGGATCTGTGACGCAGGTTGACACGTGTATGACTTCCTTTATCTTTTGTCATGAATAAAGATGTTTTTTACTGAGGTTTCATCTCCTGTGTTTTCATTTTGAGGACTTGTTGAGATAACTCCTACAGAAGGATTTATTATTGGTGTGTATTATTCATGCTATTCTCCGCTCAGATCTTTTTTTTGTATTTGTGTGACTGTGTGCTGCCTGCAGATTTCCCAAGAGAGCTCCAGGCAAAGCAACGGTGAGAGGAAATGCAAATCCTCAGGTTGCTGTGGGTTTCTGCAGCCGCTGCAGTCTACCAAGGACAAATGTGGCTTCCTGCCCTTTGAGCTCTGACTTTCATAACCTGTGATGTAATAAAGCAGAAAGGATTTGACTCCTGGGCGACTGTACGTTGACAAAGTCCAATCATTAGAAAAACTTTGGGTTTTTTATCACAAAATAAAAAAATAAAATTGAATCTATATAAAGGTGATTTTCTCACGCTTTTCTCAAGCTTTCCTTTTCTTTCACTACTGTGTCTGCAGAGAGTTTAGTGATGAAACTTGTATGTTGTTTTGGTAAATGCGCTTTAAAGTGTTGGGTTTGTCAGGTCCAAGTTAAATTTAAAGTAATTTAAAAAGTCAAAATACAAGTTCATCAACAATTCTTTCACGTTTCTGAGTCTTGACATTAAAATAACACGGCAACTAAACATTTTTCTTTCAAAACTCACATTTGTTTGTCCTTTCCACACAGATGTCTAATAATCAACCTTTGCACAGCCTCTCAGTTCCCGTCTTATTTCATTTAGGGTTTTTATTTAGCAGCTTAAAATTTGAGATATTATTGTTTTTGTTTTAAGGTGTTTTAGGGAGAATGTAAGTTGAGTGTCCCCTAGAGACATCAAAGCGATGCCTGTGTCGGGGCCAAAAAGTTGCACTTGAACACCCCCTGGTGGCTGGCAGCCGATGGCCAACGAGTACGAGCGTTCTGCTCCTGCATGAGGAAATGACTCCATACCAGCAGGTGGCAGTAGTCTATTCAGTAGTCATAAAGGAAAGCCAGAACTGAGGATATACAGACCGTTATGATAAAGCAGCGTTAAGGGCCTCCCAGACACAACATACAACAGCACCACTGATCTGAAAGCTCTTTATTCCCAATACAATTCATTATTTCCAGTTGTTTGCACGGCACCACAACAGCTTTCCGCCAAGCAGAGCACAGCAAAGTGTTGATACACGGCTACTTACTAAAGAAATAAATGTGTTTATTAGTGTTACAAAGAATGCATTTTAATACACTATGAATGTCCCCATAAAGCACTATAGATGTGGTTTTAGTGTACCAAATCATCATGCCTCTTAATGTAAATTCATCTCGAAAGTAAAGTAGCTGCTAAAAACTTCTCAAAGGATAAATTACAATTTGGGTAACGGAAGTACCAGTACCAGAAATGCCCTTGGGACAGGTTTCAGATTGGTCCCTTGGCAATAACTTTTGTTGTGAATGTGCTAGAGACTTGGAATCAAGTCCTACACTCCCCATTTTTGGGGACGAACTTTCGATTGGTACCACCCTCGTGTCTGTCCGACCTTCCATCCCCGAGATATAGAAAGTGCGCATGCGCAAAGTCTGTATCTCAGGAACGGAAGGTCAGATCAAGTTGGGACCACTTGATCCCAACTTGGGATAAAGCTGGCATGTTCAGCACCCCCGAAAACCCCAATGTAGACATCAAGTCCGACACGATCCAACCTTCAGGGAAAAAATTAAGTAGGTTATAGGGATAACTACCAAGTTAGGGTTACAGTTACGGTTTCTGGGTCATAACTTTGGTTCTGAAGGTCGTAGAGTTCTGGTACCAATGGAAAGCTGGTCCCCGAAAATGGAAGGGTAGGACTTGGTTCCAGGTCTCTACGACCTTCAAGGAAAAAGTTATTAACTCGGTTATAGGGATGATAACTCCCCAGTTAGGGTTACGGTTTCTGGGTCATAACTTTTTTTCTGAAGGTGGTAGAGACCTGGAACCAAGTCCTACCCCCACATTGTTGTTGACGAACTTTCCATTGGTGCCCTCCACGCCCCGCTCCGACGACTGGAAGTCCCCGAACCGCGCCTGGTATCATATATGGGATGATACCCTGGGTCATAACTTTTGTTCTGAAGGTCGTAGAGACCTGGATCCAAGTCCTACCCTCCTTTTTTCGGGGACCAGCTTTCCATTGGTACCAACCTCGAGTCTCTAGGTGCTTGCGTTCCTGACTTATGGAAGAAAGTTACCCCCAGGGTTTTTTTTTCTGAAGGTCATAGAGACCTGGAACCAAATCTACCCCCCCCCCCCCCATTCTCATCTTATTTTTTTACATTTATTTTACAGTTTTATTCCTCTCCTGTTGGTCATGATAAACCATTGACTGTAAAATAAAGATAGATGTCATGAAACAAAACATCTCAATCACCCCCTGGTGGCTGGCTGCAGTACATTATTACTGATGCAACCAGCATACAAAACTATGAACTTTAGCCTGACGTTGTAAGAATTAATCTGACTGCAGGGTGAAGCGTGGGGGGTCGTCCTTCCATCCATCCATCACCAGGAAACGCTGGTGTTTATGAAGCCTGACGTGTGTGTGTGTGTGTGTGAGCTCATGTCACTGTTTGTGTTTATGAATCTGTCTGTTTGCATCAGGCCTAATTAAGATGGAATAGCAATTGTGTGTGTTACACGCTAACTGGCTAAGTGACGGTGCTAACAGGGTCATATAGCTGTTGTGTCACGTGACGCAAACAGAAATATGTCCGTCACCACCGGCTCATGCTGCAAATCTGGTCATTTATGCCCGTCAGTCAAAAAGTCGCTGGTTTGTATCGGTGTCTGTGTGTGTGTCTGTGTGTGTGTGTGTGTTCGCTCGCTGCCTTTTAAATGTCATTTTTGACCTATTGAGCATTCTGATGAGCCGAGCTCAGAGGCTGATGGCTGAGATGTAGATGGAATATTGATTGAGTGTGTGTGCGGGGGGGAGATTTCACTCTAAATACCTCACAGGTTTATAATTGGATGGAAGATCGGACACGGATTGTCTCCTCGTTTCCTTTTCAACGAGTCTTATTGTCACGACACACATTAGTGTTTGGTCACAGCAGAGCTTCTAATACGGCAAAGGTTATTTTGAGTTACTGTATAATTAAACACATATCGAAAAAAAAAAATAATAGTAGAAAAGGATCAAAACAGAAATGAGCTTAAACAGAAAGGTTGTTGTGTGCATATTTTGCTACATGTATTATCCTTATTTATTCTCTCAGAATACATTGTTGTTTATGACTCATAAATACACTCAAAAATGAAAATGCAACACTTTTGCAAGACTTTTTCTGTGCACTCAAAAGGTTTATTTCAAAATCTGTATTGGTGAGCACATCTCCATCCACCTGACAGGTGTGGCACATCAAGATGCTGATTAAACAGCATGATTAGAGCACAGGTGTGTCTTGAGCTGGTCACAATAAAAGGCCACTCTTAAATGTGCAAAGGTCTCAAAGGAAAAGACCTAATCAGTCTGGGATAATGGGAGTTTTTGTTTTCATTGTTAACCAACATTGCTGATGACTCATCTGACGTGACTCACAGACAAGGTAATTAAATTTTTATTCACGTTTAGTCACGTTGGCCGACTTCCTTCCTAACTCTGACTCTCCAGGCGACCAAATGAAACGCACCGTTAGCTTGAATTAATTACAGATTTCTCTTGGTGTCAACATTAGAAACATTTGAGATAATGCAAGTACACAACTCAAAATATTTAACAGAGGTTGTCGTGTTTTTAGACATTTTAATGCAGGAATGCAACATATTCTATCTTTACGCTGTGACAAAATTTTAACCGAAAAAGTCGCACACCTGCTTCTACAGCACGATGAGCAGCGCTGTGGATTTATCACAGTTAAGGTGTCGGATGGCAGGTTAACAACAGTTTGTGCTACAAAGGGGGCGTGGCATCCTCCTCAAATCACCTGTTGGAAGGTAAGCGTGGCTCTCTCCTTACTGTGTCTCCTAGCAACACCTTGAGTACTGTTGGCAATGGATGACATATCTATGAAGAACTGATATAAAGATGGACGACATGAGAGCTCCTCAAAGGTGTAGCCAAAACATCGCGATCGCCCCCTGGTGGCTGGCTGCAGTATAGATCCTAAACCCCTCCATGTTAGCAGATGGGACATGAGTCAAATAAAAAACTCAAAGTACACATCAAATAAATTTTTCCCAAAGATGGTTTCTGTCATTATAGGTAGTTCTTATCATGCGGATCCAGGCGCTGCCATCTTGCACTGGTGACATCATTTGGAGCCAGAGTCTGCGCAGTAGTGACCGGGCGTCGGAGTCGCGGTATCGAGTTCCCGCCCATACACCCCCCTGCCCAATAGCGAGCAGGGCTCAGCTGTCAATCATGACGTTTCACCCCCTTTTAACGCATCAAATAATTAATTAAAACTAAACTGATCAGAAAAATGAACACGGGAGGGGTTTATGAGCTATACTGCAGCCAGCCACCAGGGGGCGATCCAGATGTTTTGGCTTCACTTTTGGGGAGCTCTCATGTCGTCCATCTTTATATACAGTCGACGGTTTACAAACACACCACCACGTTATCGCTGCACTTTACGAACTTTTAGAAAGTTTAATTTATTGTCCTTTGTACTGTAGACTGAAAAGAAATGATAAAGGAACAAAATACACCTTGACTTTTGTAACTTTAATAATCGCATGTCTCAGGGAGAATCAGTCCTTGAACTTTTGGTATCAGCCTCTTTGTGCTTTCTTCTTTTCTCCTCCTTTTCTCTCTCAAAGGTTACATTTGAATGAGTTTTCTCTTGTCACACAGAAGCATTTGAACGAAGCCTCTGGGTCGCTGGTTGAGGGTTTGTGAGTAAATGTAGATAAAGATAAGATTTGAAAGAACTGCATGGCTGAACAATGCTTTTAATGGTCAATATTTACTCAACCTTGTGTCACAATGCACACAATCTTCAAGGGCAGAAGATGGAACATTAATGAATAGTATACAGAACAAAAGATGAGCTCTGCTGCTTCCTTTCACATGCATGGCCGGGAAACAGGCTTTAGATGCATGTTTTTAAGTAAAGCAGGACAAGCTTGTTACTATTGAAAGGCCAAATTGTGGAATATGACAATTTTGATCCAACGTAGGAGCAAGAAACCCACGCTTTGTTGTCATTTTGCATCTTTTTGTGTTGCTTTGTGATGTTTTTGCATCGACTTCTAGTTGTTTTGCGCAGCTTTGCTGGTTATTTTGCATCCCTCTTTGGGAATTTTGCATGTTTTTGTGTAATTTTGCATCTCCTTTGCATCTCTTTTGATGACATTTTGCAGGGAAAGCCCAGAGGCTCCCTGACCCCTCATTCAGTAATCCATCCCTGATCTAAAACATAATATCAAGACAAAAAAACTTTATTAACAATTTCTCTTTAAGTATCAGAGTCACTGGGTCTCATTCCTAAGTTCTCTTTTAATTACATCCTGGAATGGAATCTTGGAATTTGTAGTTGAATTCTCTCCTTCTGTTTTTATGTCTATTTTTTTTATTTAATTCAAAGAACCAGAACCAGAAGAGCTCCAACTTGAAAGTGAACAAGACTCTGGATGATTTACATACACGTACACAGAGGTGGAAGAAGTACTCAGACCTTGTACTTAAATAAAAGTAGAAATACTCTTTTGCAGATAAAAGTTGTGCATTTAAATCTTTACTTAAGCATTAGCATCAAAATATACTTAAAGTACCAAAAGTAAAAGTACTCATTACGCAGACAGGCATATTACAGAATAATATATATTACTGGATTGTAGTTATTCATGCATTAATGTGTTCACCAACTAGTTTATGAAGTTTACTTGCACAGCAGGTTTTTCCTTCAGGAATCAAAAGTTTTACCTTAATCTATAATTTTACATTATAATTTATTTGCTGATCATTTTTAATTATTAAACTCAAATCTGTAAAGTAACTAAAGTTATCAAATCAATTTAGGAGTAAAAAATAATATTTGCCTCTGAATTGTAGCGAAGTAGAAGTAAAAAGTAGCAGAAAGTGGAAATACTCAAGTAAAGTACAAGTACTCCAACTTGAGTAGATGTATTTAGTTACTTTCCACCACTGCATTCCCAGATAGCAGCTGACTGGTCTGGACAGTCAGCAGAATCCCAGTATTGCTGGGCTGGAGTCATATAATAGAGCGCACAAATTGTGGCTTTTGTTGTTGTCGTTGTTGTTGTTGTTGCCGGTTCAGACCGGACCAGACAGACGGAAGATAATTTCATTCAGACTGTGGAAAAACTTGATAACGGAAAGGTGAATGATTTTGTGGTCAGTGTTAGATGTGCAGTTGTTTTTGACTTGATATGCTTGCTAATACCGTCAAAGTGGCATCTTCTAGCTTTTTAACCTGTGCTGGCTTGGCTAACAATATAATTTAGCTAAAGCTACCGCTAAATATAGGCCCCCTATCCACCTTATCCTGGAGGGTGCTATGGTGGAAGTCGCGCCCATAATTCAGACAAGGCATGGGAGCTAGGAATAAGGTGGAAAAGTTAGCTAGCATCAATAAACAACTCTCAGTGTGGCATATAACCACCACATTCAGAAGTCGTGTTTGTGTCCGCCTGATGAATTCAGTGTTCACTCAACTTTTAGCTCCAGTTTGGTCTCCACCAACCCATTCAAAACATGCATACATGAAACGGGGATTATCTAACTGTGTCTGTTTGGTGCCAAGCAAATAGTTTACACCTGCTTTTTAGCATTTAATTAAAAACACCAGGAAACACTGCAGGAAATATGTTGCGAAACCGGCTAAAAAGAGTGAATAATAAGTTTCTACGTGTTCGGATCTACGAGGAACCTCTGTCACATTAATTTGACTCATTGTTAATGTAAAAAATAAACGGTGACTGTCGATGAGATGGTTGAAAACAATCAGCTAAATGCAGTCGGCACTCTGTAAATGCTGTTTGAAGTATTTTATTGGCAAATTTGAAATATTTACACTCTGCAGGTGCTTATAAAAGCTTTCACTATGTATAAAATACATTCTTTTCATCATAAACATGACTTTCTACTAAAGTTAGACATCTCCCTGAAAAAAGGTGGCAACCAGAAAGAAAATTGACCATCCTAAGTGTTAGATTGTTAAATAATGCAGATTCTGTGTCAGTCCAGTCTCAGCTGACTCTGTTGTCCAGGTGGCAGTACAGGTACATCGACACTATCATGGCAGTAATCTGAGGAAACAAGATAATTACAAATACTCATCTGTTTTTGCATTACATTTACTAAAACCAGTCTGTTTAGTTCATCAGATGTTAGAAAAGTCAATAGTAAAAAGAATTATTGTTTTTATTATGTGAAGCACTTTGTGTTCCGTTTTGTTTGTTTATACAAATAAAGTCTGATTGATTGATTTTACCTCTAAGACTCCTATTCCTGCTGCGATGCCTCCCACAATGTTGGCGTGCTCTTTAAGGCTCTCCAGAATTTGTTCAAAGCAGCCCTGAGGAGGAAAGTGTTTGTATAAATACAACTATAAATTCTTCAGTAATCAACTCGATACACACATTAGACAACAAGTGAAGGCACCAATGGCCAAAAATGTGACATACCACTTGGAAACACTAGGGGGAGGAAAAGCTGTCTATTTCCACTTTAAGGTCATTTTGGAGGCTTTAATTTGTGCTGTTGTTGTATTGCATTATATTGACAGACGTGTCTAATATTTTGTCCACCTATTTATACCAATTAGGATACAATAAAAAAGTTTAATCTTTAGCCTTTAGAATTCTTACCTGCACAGCGCTGCGCTCTGCCTCACCCGGGCTGCAGGGGGTGCTGTTGGTCCAGCAGCAGCTGGGCGGCAGACTGCCTCCGTTCTCCTTTACAAACTTAGAGCCCACGAAGTCAGTGTAGTTGGTGAAACCACAACACTTTAACTGGGAGAGGGAGGAAAAGACTTCATCATCATCATCATCATGCAAAGACCCTGTTGGAATGTAAGGAATTATTATTTTTCCTCCACATAAATCGTATTTTTTGAGGGCTTCAACATGCTCGAAAACTCATGAAACTTTGCACAAAATTTAGTCATGGTAGAAATTTACGTATTTCATTGGCCCATGGGTGTGGAAAAGTGGCTCGCTAGCGTCCCCTAAACTGCAGCCCCCGGAGCTACTTTCACCTACATGCAAGAATTTAGGTAGGCATATATATCAGACCTAGGTCTACAAAAAAGTCTCTTGGAGCAATGACCTAAACCCAACAGGAAGTCAGGTATTTTAGATTTTGTGCCCATTTTTGGTGAGTTAAAGAAACAATTAGAATGGCACTCAGTAGAGCGCATACCTCCATCAAGGCCCAACAGTCCCCTTAAATTAAGCTGAATCAAGCCTTATAGCTAAGCCAACAAAACAATGCAGGTGAAACCATAATAATAATAATAGAAGAAGAATAGGTTGATGAAATAGAGAAACCAAATTACACTAAGAACAACGTTTATTCACAGCGTAAAATCACACAGAAAAAAAATTACAATAAATAAATCTGGATTTTTATTTGGATCCGCACCAAATCATACACCCTCATAGATACCCACCTGCTACATATGCCTGAATTTTCTCATCAATATTCATCCATTATTCGCTGAGAAATTAACAGAAATGTGGAAAAACACCCCATCTCGCAATGCAATAAAAATCCATGGATCCGCCCCCAAATTTAATGGGTTCTTCCTTGGCCCATTCCCCATCCCCCCACCAAGTTTCAAGTCCATCTAGTAGTTTTTGCATAATCCTGCTAACAAACCAACCAACAGACGGTCCTTGGCTGAGGTCAAAATTTAAAGATCACAGCAAAACGGCGTCGCAGCATTCTCGGCCTGAAGTGGGTGCACGAGCTTTGGGATCTGTATTTGCTGTATGAAGCAATTTTGTGTTTTTACATTTTAAAACAAGTCCTCGGCTTCCTCAGTTGTTTCGGAGAATGTTGTAAAGCTGTTTTGCTGTGAAGCTCCAGAAATGTTTTGTGCACGAACAAACTTTAACTGTTCCATTTAAGTTCAGTGAGAGCCTTTCTGCTTCGTGAGTTCATGTGCTGAGTTCAGCTGCTGTATTGTTGTGCATTTACATTCAGAACACATCAGTATGTTACCGTGTTGCAAAGGACCACTCTCTTCAACCACTGAAACATTGATCTCGAGTAACCATGACACTCTTTCTGGGGCACCACATTGCTCTGAGTTTTATAAATGTCACTTTAAAGAGGTTTTGAGCTTGCTTGACAGTTTAATTAACTTTCCAATGTAAACCTATCCTTTGTTAACTCTTCACAATAGTGGGAATAAAAGTTTCTTTTTCAGCCAGATAACAGGGGGCAGCTCCCTGAGTCACCTTGACGGAAGCTATTGTGTGCAGGTGAGCTGAAGTGAACTAACGGACAAAAGCAGGCAGATATTTTACACATTCTGTTATTTCTTTAGTGTGATTTCAAGTCAGAAAGTTCAGCTTTGCATTTAGGCCAGAGGCGGTTTGTGGCTTCTGTTTCATGAGTTAAGCTCAGTGAAGGACACGGCGGAACGAGTTACAGAGGATGCACTGAATTGGTTAAATTAAGTAGTTGCACCCTGCATGTTCCTTTAGATAAGTATTGACTGTGTTCACTCTACGGTCTTACACTATTGTTGGATCTCCAGGTTCACCTTGTGTTTAGTTTTTTTGCGGTTTGTTTTTTTTTAAATTAATGGCAACTTTATTTTAGAGCATGCAGCATTAAATTACAATATCGACTGTATCAAAAACATGCCGTAATATCTTAATTATCACGGGGACAGCAGTTAAATCCGAGGGGCTGCAAGATGATTGATGTGAGAGGAAAGAGGAAAAAACAACGTTCTGATACTGATAATCTTAGATTTTTGGTGAGATATTGGATCATTTGAACATTTATGAATACGTGAGAAGTTTAGTTCAACAGCTCATAGACCTCTGAAACGTGACCCCCAACCACACAGAGTTCAGTATGATGTCAGAGGCCAAAACGCTGGTTAAATCTCTAACAATGTGTTGTATTTTAAAAGCTTGTTATATTATCCATTTTTAAAAAATCATTTAAAAAAAACTAGTAACTAAAGTTGTCAAATAAATGTAGTAGAAAGTACGATACTTCCCTCTAAAATGTAGACGAGTAGAAGTATAAAATAGCATAAAGCGCAAATATTCGAGTAAAGTAAAAGTACCTCAAAACAGTACTTAAGCACAGTACATGTACTTAGTTACTTTCCACCTCTGGACATGCACCAGAAGTGGAGGTGCATTCAACCAAAAGTAATTTCTGTAAATACTGTACCTCCATCATGGTGGTGTTCCAGATCTTGGTGACCACAGGATCGCTGCTGTAATCCTTCTGTAAAGCAGGAGTCGCCCACGCTCTGAGGATCCCCTCAGCCTGAGCAACACACACACAAATGTAAACACTAATCTCTGACATTAATCTGAACTTAATTCTACTGATTGATTTAGCCCTTAAACCAAATCTTTATCACTTTAAATACATTCCAAGTTATAAGGACTGGCCTAAAAGTTCTCACTTTTCTTCAGTGTTCTTTCTGACCACCAATATCTTCTCTTTGCTAAATGTTTTACAAAAATGTCTTCATCCTCATTTTCAAAATGTCTTTATTTGACAAATTTGTCCTCATATGCCAAAAAGTCCTGACCTTTCCAAAATGTCCTAATTGTCCCACTCTTCCCAATTTTCCTCATTTCCAATATATCTCCACTTTTCTAAAAATGTCCTTATTTGCCAAATTTGTCTTCATTTGCTTGGCTTTCTAAAAAATGACCCAATTGTCCAAAATTGCCTCAATCTCCCAAATTTTCTTCATTGTCCAACATATCTCCTCTTTCTGTTCAATGTCTTTATTTGCCACTTTTCAGAATGTCCAAACACTGCCGAAAATGTCCAAAATTGTCTCAATCTTCCCAATTCTCCTTATTGTCCAATATTTCCCCACTCTCTATAAACGTCTATAATTGCAGAATTTGTCCGCACTTTATTTTGCAAATGCTCAAACCTTGCAAAAAATAACCTTACTTTCCAAAAATTTCCAAATTTTCCAATATATCTCCACTATTCTAAAAAAAATTGTGGACCCCACTTTTCAAAGTGTCCCAACTTTTGTGTCCCAAAATAATCTTCACGCATTTAAAATAGCATTACTGTCCAAAATTCTTTCCAAAAATGTCTTAATTTTTCTTATGTCCACTCTTTCCAAAATAAAAAGGTTCCATCAAAGGTTAAACGTTGATTAAAAAAATCCCCCCCACCACTTCACACCCTGTCTCTTTTAGGGTCCAGTAGATGAGGGGCCTTTACATGCAAACACGCTCCTGCAGATGGATTTAAAAGCGCATCACTGCACTGCAGAGCTTCCAACCGTCTCACACATATACACACACTTCTAGTCCACGCACCACACTACGAAAAGCCCCTGAAAATAAAACACTGCGGCTGATTTCACAGGCAGGAGAGGTAATTCTCCTGGAGTCACCTATTCATCAGAAATTAAATAAATCTTCTCTCACACAAAGCACTTGGGAAATAAACAGCCTCGGCCTGGCACCTGGAAAAAAATGAAAGTAAATCAAAAATTGACCGAGCCATTATTCTCCATTCTTCTTCTTCTTTTACGGTCATAAACTAGAGTGGGCGGGCGGGCATTTACATATATATTGATGCTCCTGATGGCTTTGGTCAGGACACATTTAGTCTATTTGTGTTTATCCAAAGCAGACTGTATTTCAGGCAGGTGGAAAGTCTTTTGTTGTGAAAGAATTCCTTCACAAACAAACAGGTTAGCTTTCTTTCACGCCGTCCTTCGCTCCTCCTCCTCCCCCCTTCCTCAGTCCATTTTTCTCCCCCCATTTTGATTAATAATCCCGTCGTGTACAGTCACACAAAAACCCGTTTGATGAGGAGGGAGAGTGTGCGGTGTACTGCACGTGGCCACGACCGTGTGTCTTATCAGGTGTACGTGTCTGAAAGTGCGTGTTTCTTTTCCCCCTCCTCTGTGTGTGTGTCTGTGTGTGTGTGTGTGTGTGTGTGTTCAGTGAAGGGGGCAGGCGTACGAGATGCCCAGGGGGGATGCTGGGATACATGCCACAATTAAAAGTGCCCCCCAAGAAGCTGAGAGAGCGGCTGAGATCAGAGAGGGTTATTACCAGCCGGCTAATTCATCACTGTCATTCGGCCCCGAGCGTCACCACATCCCGTTAAACACACACACACACACACACACAGTGGACAGACAGGACAAAGCCTGTAGTAACACACAGCAAAGTGTGGCAAGAGGCGATAACACATCTATCAATAGAGTGAAAACCTTCTACACGCATGATAAAAATCAGCTTCATGTGTTATTGATCTCTTGTTGCTTCACAGTGTCGGCCTTTTTTTTTTGTCTGTTTTTGAAATATTTATCAATATTGTTTACTGCAGCGACACGCCGGCTGCTAGTTGGTTATTGTTCTGAAGAGAGAAAAGCAATAAATGAAAAGACAACATATGGTGGCGCTGATCATAACGTACATTTCCACCTGTTTGTATGCTGATATACATTTATAAAAATAAAGTATTGTTCACAAGTTAGTCTTTCAAATACGGCAACAACGTTGGCGCATCTCAGGAACGGGTGCGGCTGCATCGGCCGAACCAAAACGGCGAGCTGAAAGATGCTAAAATGCTCCGTCGCTCTTTGGGAAACTGCAGAGTTGGTGACAAATCTCTGTGGGTTCGTCATTTTTTTCCCATTGTCGATGGTATTGATTGGTGCAGCTTCAAAGCAAAAGTAATTTAGTCTGAGTTATTAATGTGAGATGTATTGCTAACGCAGGCTAATCTTTCTTCTTACTTATGAGATATTAAAGCAAACAGCAATCTGTATCGGATTACGTTTTGACGGTACATTCCTTAACTGCACATGGAGGTCGTTGTGATTCATTAAATGCCACATCACATCTATTCCACTCATCCACTGTGACGTCCGCATCAGCCCCGCTAATAAATCTGCACCGCGGTCACTTCCGAATCACTTGGCGGGGGGAAGAACAACCATGGCCACTGACGGCCTCTCATAATGCCTGCTGGAATTGCTTATTAAATCTCAGTTATTCCGACCACCTGAAGGTTATTGGCTCTCGGATAGATGAGCTGCTGGGCCCCGCTGGCCAAAAGGCAGATTTATGCCGCAGATAAGTAGAACAGGATAGATCAACGCTTTATTTATTGTCTCCTTTCATTGTGTCTACGCCTCTGTCTCTTACTTATTGACACAGGCAGCTATATATATGCATATTAGATGTATATTGCCCATATTCATTACTCTGATGCTATTGTGTTTACTGTGTCTTATCAAAAGCAGGAGATGGACAGCTGCTCTCGCACACTCATATCCGCGATGGAACTGACGATGTCCTTTGTGTGTGTGTGTGTGTAATGAACAGATGATGTCAAATCTAACAAACTGCGCTAAGTTGACTCTAAACCATATCTATGATCTCCTTAAGGAAGATAAATCTATGAGTTATGCTTTGCATTTTATTGAGCTTTAGACAATAGCTCACACCTCTCTCTCTCTCCAGCGGCATGCTAGCTGTTGTTGATTCCCCTCTCACAGGATGCCGTTTACATAGCTCGCCTTGGTTAGCTCGGCTTTCGTAAATGACAGGCGAGAGATTGGGCAGATTTATCTCGACAAAACTGCCTGTGCAGCAGCTGTATCAGCACGCCCAACTCAGCCTCCAAGGACACACACACACACACACACACACTCACTTAGCTCTGGGTGAGAGCAGGCTCACTAATGATTTGACATGACCAGAAAACAAACCAGGAACAGAAAGACGGGGGAGAGAACCCTCCACAAAAAAACGTCCATCTTTCTTAAAACACGAAAAAATCTGCCCAACATGATCTCGTGGGATGGAATATAAATAGTTAAATGTAAATAATAGAAGTTAAATGTGGTGCGCAAGTTAAAATAGGTCAACGTTGACTTTGGTTTCACACAGGACACGAGTACCGGTCTCTTGGGTGAAAGGGACCTGGTTGAGTGGAGGGTCACACACAGGAGCGTCACCAGTCATTTCCTGAACCTAACCATGTAGGTTTTGTGCCGAAACTTAACCAAAGTAATGTCGACCTTGTGCGTCAGGATAGGACACGCGGGGCGAACCTTCGCGCGTCGGTTAGAGGCGCTGAAGGGAAGGCTTAGTGCGTCGCTGGAACGGTACCTTGTGAAAATATTTGAACCTGTCCCCAGTAGAAATCAACTTTTTCAAGAATCTTTGCGAAAAGAGTTTCTGTATCTTTTAAACAGTTTATTGATCGAGGTCACCACCGAACCGATGCTCCCAAAACCAACATGATCTCGTTAGATGGCGTATGAATAGCGCACCACATTTCATGCGAGTGACCTTCCTTGTCTTAGTCACATGACCTACGATCGGTTTGTTCGGTTTAGGCATAAAAACAACTTGGTTCGGTTTAGGAAAATTTGAAGTTACATATGCGACATAACTTGTGACATGACATGCAAAAAGCAAAAAAAAAGCATTGTGATAATACAGAAAATGATTTGGTGAGACCAGGTTGCTCTGCCGGCGCAGTGTCCCCAGGAGAAATAAACCTAATTTTCGAGAACAGAGTTTCTGTATCTTTAAAGTTTCTTTAAAAATCGGGCACCGAACACTGAATTGACGCTCCAAAAACAAATTTGCGACATTCTACTATTTTCTTACAGTGTGCAGCTGCAGCTCTGACTTCCCAACAATACCAGCGCAGACAAATGAAATTCCCAGGCAGTGCAGAGTCCATCAGCTTCTTCCCTGCAGATGGATGTTTGTTAGATTACCTCTCTTGCTCCTGGGGACTCCGATACATCCACTGATTGGATAAAAAAAAAACCCTCCACTTTCTACGTTCTTTATTAGGATCCCAGTCTTCACTAACCTCCTGTTACATAGCTCATTTGAAATCCTTGTAATTATTATATGTGGCACTAAATGGAAATGGAGCGTGTGTGTGTGTGTGTGTGTGTGTGTGTGTGTGTGTGTGTGTGTGTGTGTGTGTGTGTGTGTGTGTGTGT
>JBBPCS010040412.1:0-20537 GCA_037974645.1 Hollardia meadi
TGTATATATATATATATATATATGTGTGTATATATGTATATGTATGTATATGTATATATATATATATATATGCATATGTATATATATATGTATATGTATGTATATATGTATATATATATGTATGTGTATATATATATATGTATATGTATGTGTATATATATATATGTATATGTATGTGTATATGTATATATGTATATGTATGTGTATATGTATATGTATGTGTATATGTATATATATATATGTATATGTATATATATATGTATATATATATATATATACATGTGGGTGTGTGCATGCACGCACTTCACAGTAACTAGCAAACACTAGGGCCCGCCATAATCACGTGCACTTGGGCCCGTATTAACTACCTTATTCCACTGTGTGGCTCTATTACAGTGGAGCAGCTAGTAAGCAGATATCTCCCCTAGAGGAATCTGCCCACAGAGAAAATGAAGGAAAAGATGGAGAAAAAAGAAGGGGGAAGAGGCGATGAAGGGAGACAATATGGACGAGAAAGAGAGCTTGATGTAGGAAAGGAGGAGTACGGGAAAATAGTGGCAGGGAGGGAGGAAGAGGTGGTGGAGGGAAGAAATCAAAAAGCTCTCTCTGTTGTTCCCTCATTGCCAGTGTGAGAGAAACATCCCATCAGATGGCAATGAGGGTGGGAGAAGCAGAAAAGAGGAATGAAGAGTGAATAAGGCAAGTGATATGTATACAGGACAGAACATGATGAGATGCCTTCAGATGTGCATGGAAGTCCCGCTGAGTAGAAACTAGTGTGTGTCTATAGGTCATCACCAGACAGCAATTCTGTCCTTACTTCCTGCGGTCTCAGCCTTAGCTCTGCAGCAGCTCCAGGCCTTTACTCCCCCATATTGGAAGAAACCACAGGGGGCGTCCAGCAATCTGTCTGCTTCATTCTCTGTACTCACACTGATCATGCTCATTGTACTTTGGACCACCCTCTTTTTGCTCCACATTCTGAAACACAATTGGACATTACTGCAGAGAATTGTGTAATGATGTGTCTGTAGGTGTTACAGCTGTCAAGTAAATTAGCTTGGCGTAACGACTTCCTGAGCATCAGACATCACTTCAGCTGGAATGAGCATGTAACCTATTCAGGCGTGTATATATTTAAGACCACGGCTCATTTCCAGTTGAATACAGCAACATGTATGTGGTAGAGCTGAGCAATATTGATAAATAATGTCTCAATCTTTTTGTGCCGTGATGAAATAGCTTTACAAAGGGACTACTGTAATCAGAACATGTCGTTAGAGTTACACAGTCCTTTTCAAATATTCTATTACTGAATTTTTTAGACTTTAAATCATCACTACACATAATAGAATTGAAATACAAGCATAAAGTAAAAAAATAAAATAAAGGTTCCTGATAAATGGCAGCATTACACAGCAGAATACTGCAAGGTACTGTTACTGTTTAGTTGTACCCCTTGGGAAAAATTAAATTTTGTTTTAATTTTGTAAATTTTTGTTTTCCCTCATTCCCAGAGTACATTAACTACTGCTACTATATGCACACATACTGTATGTAGTGATACTGCGAATGAAAGCAGGAGTAGCAGTCTGTCTGTTTTGTAGTGAAAGAGCTGCAGTGGTACGTAGACACTGAGCGGAGGCTGATGCAGCATTCTATCACACTGTTCACCAATCATAGGTGAGTGACCCCAAACCGCAACAATCATGAAGTTTTTTTGGCTTTGAGGATGTTAATGTTCTTCTATGTCATTGCTGACTCTATTTTATTATGTCTGAAGACAGAAATCCCACAAAGAAACTGTGCACTGAATATCACTGCATGGTGCAGTGGCCCTGTACAATGCTTACATTATTCATTTCACAAATATGTTTTGGTATCTTTTTATATTATTTACTGTCAACAAACTTACCTCCCTATAAAGCAAGTATAAAACAGATTTTTTAAAATTCTTTATACATTTTTATGCACATTTCTGCATGTTCTCTTGTTAAAACCTCCCCATTACACACATGCACGCATGCAAAACGCACAAACCGCCCCCATAAAGACCAAGCCAGCTGCCTACTGTTGCTGCCCAGACAGTGTGAGGGCAGCCAGTGTGAGTCAGACAGCCTCCTCCCAGTCATCCCAGTCAGGTGGTTGGTCAGTGGTCAAAGAGGTGACACAGGCAGCAGGTAGCAGCGTCTCCACCCCGCTCAGCTGACAAAGACATATGGCCTCACTCTATCTCTGGCTCTGACTCTGACTGCCTCTTTCCGGGGACAAACTGTGACCTCAATTCTACCTGCTAATAAAACCACAATCTGTATCTGGGTGTTTTGGATAAGGACATGTCATTGCAAGGTGTATTGGTATCATAGTTTGATAAAAGCAACCATGTCTTGGATAAAGGCCTTTTGATGGTTAGAAATATCTTTGTTTGACGACTACCTCACCAGCTGCACTGCATACAAGAGTAGATTAAGTGTATGTATATTTATATAAAAGCAGATATACTATATACGATGTAGTTGTAGATACTGTAGATGAGCTTTGTGAACTCCTTTTCATTGTGCAACCATGCTTAATACTATTAAATAGGTCCATATAACTGAAGAAAAAAGGGTAATCATACACTTAGATTCTACGTTGCAAGGTTGCACTCTTGCATGACATTTGGGCAACTGAACCTTAATGACTAGATTGAATCAATTGCCAACCACTTAGATTTGGACACGAACTTGAAGACCAGTTTGGTGAAAACAAAGAGGTGATGTATGCCTTACAAGATTGACTCGATTCAAAAATGTGTTCTTCATCTCGTTCCTCCAGTTTGAGCTTCACTGCTTAGAATGATGCATGTGTACAGTCTGACACTATAAGACTGTCATTGCTGAAGTTTAAAATTTCTCCGTGCTCATTGAAAAGCTAATTTGAAGAGGCGTGGCTACGAGCATGATTTGGGACATCACAAATAGTTAGGCAACCAATCGTGGTCTGGTATTCAGCATACAAAAGTGTGATTTGGAAACTTGAAGCCTCCAGTGCACATACACTGAGAATGGACTTTACAGTAAAGTAGGAGAAATCTTGTGCCCAGCAGTTCAAATTGTAAAGTGAAAAATATCTGCATGTTCATATATTCTGGAATTGTTTAATAATGGAGTCAGACTAGGTGATAATTATACTTTTTTCTGCCAAAACAATGTCAGACACATTAGAGAATTTTTGTGTTTGGAGGGGATCTTTAAGTTGTGTGCCAAAATGCTTCATTTTGTTTTGAAATTTGTACTTCTTGGAGCCTTAACTCAAATCTCAACACACAGACCTGACACATGCGATGATATCATCATCACCCATGTTTGTGTACTGTAAATAGCTGTTAATAGCTATTTCAGCATACTTAATGGTGCCTGTTTGCCAAATTGTGGGGGATGCAGTTTAGCTCAGCATAAAGACTGGATCCATGCAATTGTCCTCATTCTCACAAAGGTTTGCCATGATTTAAACAATAAACATGATCCAACTAGATAATGACAGTATGAATTTTAAGAATTTAAATTTTAAGCCATGAAACCTTGAAAGTCAGTCATTATTTACATGTATCTCTGCTTTGTTAAGAGCAGAGGTTTGGAATTTCATTTTTCTATTTTGAAGTGTAGTATGTTTTGAAAAAGAAAGAAAAGTACACTGGCCGTTGGTGTTCAGATGGTTAATGACAGAAAATAATAACTTCTTGTTATTCCCTCTGAGTGGAAATACTTGAGTAGCAGAATTCTGTACTTGTGAATTATATTTCAATATAATTATATAATATAATACATAATACAATATTTTACATTTTACAGGTATTTTTACATTGCATCTCTTAAAACATTATCATAATACCCATAATCAAAGCCACGATCATACAGTTATCATACATCATACAGCCCAGGATTATAGTAATACTGACCTACTTCTACATATATACTTCTACTTTTATGCCTATTATTCCTGTGCTGTTCTCGCCCACTCATCTACTGTTCAGTCTCACGTTGTCTTTTAACACCAGCCCTAATATTATCAACATTACAGTCATTTTTCCGCTTGGATCATAAAAGCCATTGCTTCATTACACCCCTGTTTTTCCTTTTTACATTTTATTGCCTTGGACAGCCTCGTTGTCTGTCGATGTCACAGCACCACCCTACATCACCCCGTAAACCCCGCCGCCACTTCCCATCTCCACCGCAGGCCGCCCACATTTTAATTTCTTGGCCTAATGAAGCGGGAGCTCTCTCTGCCAAGTTGAAGCAATGGGAGTCTGCAAGCATGCCGTCGCTTTTTCACTTTAGTCATCAGCAAAGCCACGAGAGTGATTTTATGTCGGCGTCTGTGTTTGTGCCCCTCGTCGTTTTCTTAATGTGTGTTTCTATTTACGTGCTTCCATGTTTTATGTGTGTGTGTGTGTGTGTCCATGCCAGTGTGTGTGCAAACGGAACGCCACAATAAGATGTCTGTTCTCCCGCTGTTTGATAAAAAGCTATTTGTATGTGGGATCCTTCCCTTCACTACCATTAAAGGTATCAGATTACCTCGCAAGCGCAAATCCCATCATCGTCTTCATCTCCATTAACTAGGTTGTTTGGATCTCTGCTCGAACACACACACACACACACACACACACACACACACACATGCTCAGACTCAATTCGGTGATAATATGTTGACATCTGAACCAGCGAATGTCAGTATCGAGTTATTTAGACTTAGGAGTGCTCTGTTTGACTGGGAGTACATTTGGCCACAGATTAATCTCTACAGACACACTTGACATTATTCAAATTCTCTGCTATATTTAGTGATTAAATGTCAAAATCTCCACAGCCACAACGAACTAACTGCTTCATGATTTATTTAAGCAGCTCCTTTCAGGTTGGCTATTCATTGGAGCTTTTCAGATTAAAAAAAAAAGATTGGATTAGAAACCTTTAATATCCTTGCTGAGGCCCATATGATTCCCCACGCATTACTGCTGAACAATAAAAACCAACAAAAAGGACAAACAATGCCTCATCTTGCCATATTGAAAATGCAAATGCTGATTGAATTGGACCGATGTCATGACTTCCATTTTAGCTGTAATGCTTTGTGATATCACCTGCTAATTACTGTCTTGCATCATCTGCTTTTGTTCTGCCATATGTTCACACAACATGATCATCACTTATCAACGTCTTTGGGTAATGTTTGAGGGACACAATCAAGCTTTTTGCCAGGAAACAATATAATGTATAAATTAAAGCAAGATAGCCGTGTTGATGCATCATTCAAGTTTAATGTGACAGAGTTTAATTAATTACTAGTATGGCTTAATTTTGAACTTCTGCTTGATTAAAGATCTCTGTTACGGCTGATTGAATGCATGAACACATACATGTGTGATCTCCTCATTAAAGTGTCTGTTTTTTCTTAGGCTTCCTTTATTTTTCTTTATTTCATCATACTTCTACCTCAACATCTGCTCTTCTCCCAAGGTGTCTTGCTGATGAACATTTACTTAAAGATTTAAATGTCATCTCCACATTAATCGGCAGCTATTATGCCATTGCAAAGGCTAAAGATGAGTCTCTGTACCCCGATGCATGTGTTTGTGTGTTGGCATGTTTATGGTGTTGACTAGATGCTGTTGCTATTCTCTGTGTACTTCCTCTCACCTCTTCTAATCAGGGTTAGAAAAGAAGCAACACAGTCCACTGATTGCCTTAGAGCCAACAGCAGCTCAGTGGTCTGCTGATAAGGCTGGCAGCCAGCAAAGGCCTTACTTTGTCCTGAGAGAGAAAGTCACAGTAACACTGAGCACAGACCAAAGGATTCCAGCGTAAAAGACAACTCACCTGTGAATTAATTTGCCTTGCAGAATAAACAGCAAAACAAGATGTAGCTGCATTTAAAAGCATGGCCACCTAAAAAAAAAAAAAGCATGGCCACCTAGTCTCAGAATGACATGGAAACTCATGTGCAGTTTATACTTATTAGATCAACATCTTTTCCCATTTCAAACCAGCCAAACCAACCCTATCAGAGTCAATAGATCTCCTCAGAAAGAACATCAGAGTGTGATGGTACACATCAGTAAATGTGTCCAAATGTGCATGTTTTTGTGTGGAATTGTGTACCATGTCTATCATTGTGTTTACTGGCCACAAACAGGCTGGCAGCAGCCCTCTTGTCTCACGCTCTCTCTTCACTTCACTGTAGCCAGCCACCACACACAGTGGTCATTTCAAGCACTTCCATCTACATTGGATGGCAGTAATCATAGCCAAGCTTTACACCCATATGGCAGACAGTCAGCCTCTTAAGCCGCATTGTAACATCCCTCAACAGTCATTTAATGATAGCTTGACTCAGCAGTGTTGCATTAAAGGTCCAAGCATGCTGTTATCATCTGAAAAATATTCATCCTGGATCTTAGATTATCGCTCCCCTCACTCTGCTTTAATGAAACCATTTGTATGTAGAGAAACATAATGTTCAAGTTGCTCTGTGTCAAAACCTAAGCACCTAAACTGCTGTATTACAAGTTTAATTAAATTAGTTTTTATAGGAATTATATCATTTTAGTGTAATAGTAGAAGACACTACCTTGAAACATAAACAACAGAACAATAAAACAACAAGTGTTTGTGCCTGATGAAGTGTAAAATATTGTTCCATTAATTGAATGCATTTCTGTTTAAACATTTTTTAGTGCATAAGAACAAGGTGTAAGAAATGTTCTGTCTGATTATGCAGGTACACCACTTTTTACTACTTCTGTAATAGGTACAATTTGTGAGTTGACATATACTGTACAGTGTCTTTGATGGCAAATGAAATGAGACACATGAAAGGCACGAGTGATGTTGTTCTGTTTCATATATTTTATTCTGTATTAAACAGCACTTGATTAGAAAATGTGTTGGTCTCATCACATGTGGTGATGTCCCTAAATATCTTGTAGTTTGGGTTTGCTTACTCTGCTCATAGTTCTTTTGTATTTTCATTAGCAATGGTTCACAAGAAATGATAATTTTTTAAGTTGAAAAAGTTTTCCATTGTAAAATTTTCAGTTGTCTTATCATTGCAGATTAGAAGTAAAGGAATTCAGATTGAAACTTGATAGCAAGCCCCTGGAACAGCGGAAAGCATTGAAAGCAGTTTTAAAGTGAATTACTGTGTAATTTTAATGCCACATGATGCGCACAGGCTCAAAAAGATGCACAAGGGTTTAATGTACCAGCAATGTAAAGCTGTCTGCGTCAGTATCAGATGACTTGAACAGATGTTGTAGCACGTCGTACATCACACATGTCATGTCATGACAGTCACACACATTCACACAGTCATTTCCTGAACCTACCCACGTCATTTTTGTGCTTAAACTTAACTAAACATCACCAATCTTTTCCTTAACCTAACCACGTGGTTTTTTGCCTAAACTTAACCAGACGTCACTGATGTTTTGTGCCTGAACTTAACCAAAGTGAAAGGGAAGGCTTAGTGTGTCGGCCACGGACGCCAAAGGGCCCGTTGTGCATCAGGAAAGGCATAGCGCGTTGCCTGGCAACGCCCAAGGGTACCTTGCACATCTGGATAAGACGCGAAGGACACATGACAAAATGTCAGCCTGTGATGAGCTGGGTTGAGAATGGGTTGCCTTTGCCCTGCAAAGAGACCCACTGAAAGTTTTAGCCTCATGCACCACTGAACAGCTTTGATAGGAATGAATGAGGCCCTGCCTCCGACACTGTGTCCAGATTTTCCCAAATACATCCATGCTTACAAGCCTCTATGGAAATTGTCAAAGAAACCCACATCCTTGGCATTCCTCAATCTCATTATTAATGTGAACTACACGTCACCATTATGTCTGCCACCCTACAAACAGGCCGCAGTGTGTTACGTCTACATCAGCGCTTGTGGTCACGTAGTGTGCACAGCTGGTTTGGAGAAAACTAAAATCGGTGACATCATGGCTTGTGTGATAAATTTCAAACTAATTGGTAATCGTCTGTGGTTGTCTTTCTCAAACATGCTCGTCGTATTAAGAGTTATTAGTGGCAGTTCTGGTGAGTGTCTCTCTGGTGACTCTCCCGTGCACCTGCTCTCTCTGTTTAACATTCATGAATAGTTTAAACCTCAAGCATCTGGCCCCACACCTTTCTCGGATACACACACACATACACACACACAAAGGGATCTAAACTGGTCATTTATCTTAGTTCTTTGTCTGTGTGTTTGTGGGAGGGCAAAAATGTTTATTATGTATGTAAGTTATTAGAAATTTGGAGCCGTGTGTCCATGTGTATGTTTACCAATGTGTGCTATCGTGGTTGTAGTACATAAAATTAATGATTTGAAATGAAAAATTATTTGAAAAATATAAAAAATATAGCTCTATATAGATATCACATATCTACAATATATACAGTGATAAATCCTCTTCTTTCATTGTTCATTTCTTCGACCTAGTCTATGCCTTCAGCAAGAATTTGCTGGAATGCAATTGGGACAGCATTGTTTTTTAGCCAACTCCAGAAATAGACACAGTCAGGTGATACAATTGAGTTTGCATGTTTGATTGAACTGATTCCTACAGTAATGTCACCCACTTTTAGTCTGACAGTGTTCTCACACAGTTTAAATTGATATGCAAGCTTTTCTAGCTTCTCATTTACTTTCACCATACTAATTATTTTAGCTAAATGGGCTGAACTTATTTGAACAGCATGGTCTAGCTCACAAATACAAGCTTCACTCTGATAAAGCTTTTAGAGTGGAACATCTGAATTTACACTCTGTAAAATGATTCTAATCTAATTACAGTCCTGCATTAATCCTGAATTTATTCAGGCTATAATGTTTGTTTCTTTAGAAACTCTAAAGGACATCAAAGCTTGGATGGCCTTAATTTTTTAAAACTTCAATGAGAGAAATTTTTTTTTTTTTAAAGTTACATTTATATAGCGCCTTTCACAAACCCAGGGTCGCTTTAAATATGGAAAAAAAACTCAACGGAGAGAAATGTTCATGAAAAGAAAAGTCTTTAAATCAGATTTGAAAGTAGAGAAAGAGGGGCAGCCACAGAGAGCGAATTCCAGAGCTTGCGAGCCATGGCACTGAAGGACCTGCCTCCCAAGTTGGAAAGTCTGGTGCATGGGACAGTGAGTAAGTTACTGCAAGAAGACCTGAGAGAACGAGAGGGAGAATAGGGGGTCAGGAGTTCACTAGGTAGAGGTAGAGGGGAGCGAGGTTATGCAGGGCGTTGAAGGTGAGAAGCAGTATTTTGAAGTAGAGTCCTTATATCTGGACCTAGTGGTGCCGCGATGTCTCTCATACGGTCCTGTATTCCCTAGAACCATATGTTAGAAGTTAGAAAGTTAGAAAACAGGAACTTCGTAGTAAAATCCATTAAAGGTCAAGACCTTTTTAACATTCAATGATTTTGAAAAAGTAATACATGCATTTATCACAATCCGACATGACTACTTTAAAGCCCTCTATGTTGGCATTAGTCAGGCCTCCCTCACACACATGCAGTTGGTCCAGAATGCTGCTGCTTGTCTCTTAACTGGAAAACGTAAAGGAGAGCACATTTCCCCGATAATGTCTTTGCTTCACTTTTCCTGTACATTTCAGGATTGATTTTAAGATTTTATTGACTTAATCATTAAATGGGTTAGCCCTAGTAAATCGCTCTCTCATGTCCCAGCAAGGTCACTTTGGGTTCGCTGACCAATTGCTTCTAGTTGTACCTAGGGCAAGGTTGAAGCACAGAGCAGCTCATGCCTTTGCAGTTGTAGCCCCAAAATTCTGGAACAAAATGACCTCTGCATGTTAGACTGGCTCCTACATTGTCTGATTTTAAATTCCATCTTAAAACACATTTTGTTCCTTGGTTTTTAACTTGCCTTGAGAATAGACCCTCTTTAGAATTTTTTTCTCTTACATGGTCTTTGTGTTTTTAGTGCATTGTTGTTGTTATGTATTCTGCTATTTTTGAATGTAACGCACTTTGATCAACTGCTGTTGTTTTTAAATGTGCTTTATATATAAATTTGGATTGGATTGGGAACTGCTTTAGAGAGGTGTTGAATTAATTGTATGATCTTTTTGGTGGCTGCAATTTGTGGTTGTGTTGAATTGTATTGTGTTGTTACTATTACTTTGTCCACGCCATTTATATCAGTGAGGGACAAACGAGCGAAACACCTCTCTATATAACAAAACCACAAACTACTTGCTCCAAAATGATTATAAAGTTGAATCAATGTCTCTCTAAAACAAAAACACCAACAAAAACTCTACATTATAACATTCAAGAATGGAGGAATTATTGCAGGAAAATTGTATCAGACTGAACAAGTTATAGCTAGGTGTGCCTAATAGAAAGACATAAAGACATTGGCAGTAATTAGACTGTATTAGAGTAATAATGACTGTAATTGTTTGGTTCATAAGGTGCACCAGTCAGAACAATTCATGTACCGAACTGAACTGAACTAAATGGTGATACATGTTACTCATGAATTTCTATGAATGGTGTTAAGGTGAGGATTAGGGATGATAATGCTCTCTCTGTCTCTCCTCCCTCTAACACCTCCCTCTCTTGTATTATACTGTATGTAATTCATAGTCCACTGGCAACTCATTGTAAAGACAGTAATGAAAGCAGAAAGACCAGCATGCCTGTCACTGGTTAGGATTAAAATTAATTCACTGGGAATATGTGGACAGTAACAATAATCCTCTCTTCTGCAAAAGGAAAAGTAGTGGTTCATTTCCTCTGTTGCATTGTCCAGCATTTGGTTGGAAGACAGATGTTACAACATAAATGGAGAGTCAAGGTTTAACCCAGTGCTATTGTTCTGAAGAAATGATGCAGCTGCTAAGTGAAAAAGCATTCAGAGGTGATAATAGTCTCTCTAGCGTGTTGTTTGTTTGCATTCAGTTTACGTGTTATGTGTACCTCTGTAGTTTGACGGTTTCCTTCTGAATACATCAGTCAGTCGCAGTCTTACAGCAAGGCCCCCATCTGGGCCCTATTACCTCGAAATTTGAATTTTCAAGATAAGGGGAAATATGCCTTGTTTGTTTTTGATTAAATGAGTGGGAGAGCTTCTTCAGTGCCTGTGTCTGATGTGTAAAGCGAATGGCATTAAAGGCAAGACTGCATGCTCTGGGCACACATACACACACAGTTTATTCTTAGGCCAAATGAAAATTTCAGATTGGTTTCTTTGATTATTTTTTGTAATTCCAACCCCCTGACAAAATATGCCAGAAATACCCAAATCTAGATGTCGACAATTGAGCAATTACGAGCAGGGCTCAGCTGCCAATTATGATGTCACACCCCCTTTTTTATCATCAAGCATCAAATAACAAATTAAAAAAACAAGCTTATCATACAAATGTACACTTGAACATACACCAGCATGATAAGAACTTCCAAAAATGGCAGAAACCATCTTTGGGAAATGTTTATTTGATATATATTTTTTTTGGTAGCTTTTAGTTTTGCAGATGTCCCATTTGCTAACATGGAGGTGGTGGGCTTTATTATATACTGCAGCCAGCCACCAGGGGGGCGATCTTTATATACAGTCAATGATGTACCAATTTATATCGTACAAAGAGTTGGTAGTTGGTTGCTAATCTTGGTGAATAAGTAAACACAACAAGTAACACTACAACTCTTCAGTTGCTTCAACACAGCATTTATATGAAGAATAATGGATTATTTGTCATACTTTTTTGTTTGTGTAGACTTGCTCAGAGATGCCAGATGGAAAGTAAAGCTAAAATGTGCATTGCTATGCAGGTGTGAAAACAACATTGTAGCCAACAGTAAGTTCAAGTGCAAATACCAGATCTCAACAACAGTTTAATGGCCTTCACTTCAGTTGAAATAGCTGCACTCAGTGTTCTTTCACACAGTTCCAAGAACAATTTACTGAACAAAAGCTAGATAAATAATAAATCTACTATCATGTACATACAAATAGGTGAAAAGTGAATTTGTCTTCATACTAATGGTGTAGTGCACCTTAGTTTCACCTTGTTCCACTTCAAAATGTTAATACTACTTTCTAAAGAGTGTCTTTGTGACAAGATTTTGCAGTACTTATCTACAGCTTATTTTATATCCTTTACCCTGTCCTCTATGTCCTCTATTATTGTGTCCAATGTTGTATTGGTTCATTTTGATTGATGTGCATTATTTTTGCAATGTTGTTGCAGTGGGTACCAGTGCTGTCGGATTTCCAGAAGAGGGAGACACTTTGGAGCTTTATGCCAGGAAAACCCAGCCAACCCCTGGCCCTGCACCTCGGGGACTACAACCTGGACGGCTTCCCTGATGCCCTGGTGGTCCTCCGCAACACCAGTGGCAGGTAGGAGAAAAAATACACACACTCTCGCCTACACTCCACTTCACACTATTTGGTCTTCAGTCTGGGTAATGTTTGTTGGTGAGGTGCTCTGAATTAAAAAAAAAAATGCTTGTATGGTTGAGATACTGTATATAGATAATGATTTCATCATCGTTATCTTTTCATTGTGGAATATACATAAAACAATGTGGTGTAAGTTGCCATGCTTCTAAGTTAATGTCTAGTAGATGAATGAGATCTTGCTGAAATTAAACTAATCCTTACTTGGCAGGAAGTCTTTGGAATCCTGTCAAGTAGGTCCCTGAACCCCACTCCAACTAATCACTTCAGTACTATGCCTCACTTCATGAGCTATCGGTGCAGAGGCACATAGTTTAAGCGTGTCCACGTCCAGAGCTGCATTTGTAGCACAGAGTAAATGTTGGTCTGCATTGTGACTGCTCTGGTTTCAGGAAATCAATGTCACGAGAATTGTAAATTTCATGCAAATCTTTATCCTAACACCCATTTCATTTGTTACCCACATTCAAATTTGTCATGTAACCTTCCACGTTTTGATGAGCTTATACTAACTATAGTATTCCAGCAGAACACAAAGTGAAATTGATTGGAACCTAATAACTAGAGATGCATACTTAAATGGCTTATGTAAATCTGTTTAGGCTTTAAAACTATCTTTTTTTTTCAAAAATGCAACATGGAGAATGGATTTACTCATTAAATTACTGTGAAATGACTGTACTTACAGTGACATGTTCTCATGCTGTCTCCTTTACAAACAGTAGCCACATTGATGTGGAATGTTTTTCAGTTTACAGTCAGGCTCAAACTAAAAGCTGTTCACTGTTTGACTGATCAGGGATAAAAAAAAATTAAAGCAGGGATAATGATATATCATGTTTTTTTTAAATACAACTAATTTGTGATATACTGTACATGTAATGCTGATGCACATTGGCAATCAATATTTTTTAAAGATTACAACCTCTGAACAACAGCTTTCATATCCTCATTTCCACAGAATAGGAATATATTCAAAGTACAGTTTTCAAAAGTAGATTCATTAAATCATCTCATTAACAAATGATAAGCTATAAGCTCAAGCATAAATTAGGCATAAATTAATGTGATTGCTGACATTTTAACATTCATGACACAGTGCAAAACCGTCCTCGTCCTGCAGGACATGGAATTTAAAAATGATTTGTACTGAGCTATAGGAATATATGACATTGTGCTATAATGAAGAAGTGATTACAATCCAGTTTGCTAGAGCACAGACTGGGAGAGAAGACAGCTAAGGTGAGTGTGTTCTTCAGCTCACAGACATGCAGACTGATAAGCCAGCTCTTTTAAAAATCACTACAGCGTGTCTGAGGACGTAAGCAGCATCATGGACACCAGGATGTAGGTGTGCGTGTGTGCGTGCGTGCTTGCGTGCGCATGTTTGCTGAAGGACCTACAGTATGTGGACTATCTGGCCTCAGAGATGAAGATAAGATAGCCGAAGGGGTCAGGGCAGTGATTGCCTACCCATACTGATTGTTCCACGCGTGTGCGTGTGTTTGTGTTTGTGTTTTGTTTCTTGTGTCAGAAATAGTAAGATGTTGTGTAAGAGCTTCAAACGACTCACACATGTATATGAACCCTGCTTTCTGTCTAGGCTCTGTACAATCACCACTAAGTCCCATCAGGCTTAACTCTTTGCTGTCACCCCCATCTAGAAATGACTTCTTTCTCACCAACTCTAATCACACAATCTATAGCTTCGCTCTTTTTACCCTCCCTTCCTCCATGTCTTTTTCATTTTAAATCCTAGCATTGTAATCCCATCTGACCCCAGCAGTAACATTTAAAACCACATCATCAGCATATGGAGGAGTGAGATGAAAAGAGGTCAGGGTGGTCAGAAAGAAGAATGGTTTAATGGTTAGAGAAGTCTTAAGATGTCTTTTGGTTTGTATCCTTGAACCTGTAAAATCAAGCCGTCTAATAGCAACCACTGATGTGCCCCAGAGTAAGGCACATAAACCCCAAACAGTGTCAGCAGATTAATCAGGAAGTTGTTGAGTATGAGTGCAGACAGTTGGGAAAGTTAGAAGTTCTCCCCAAAGTCGATGAATAAGTCATAGTAAATCTGATCTGTATTTCTTTTTAGTAAAGGCACAAGGTTCCAGAGGTCATCTTGGAGTGCTGGGTTGTGCTTGTTTTTGTTTGTGCTCAGACATTTTATCAAATGCATTCTCTGCTTTGGATTCAGCAGCGCTCTGCAATCCATCCTGCATCAGTCCTCGCTTTGTCTTTGATTTCCTTCAAACCAAATGCTCTCTCCTTACCAAATATTTGTACAGCTCACAGTTGATCTATTTTTACTCCCTCTCCCGCTCCATCCATTCCTCTCCATTTTTCTCCTTCTTCCTTCCAAGCCGTTATTTATAGCTGCTTTTCTGATAAAAGTCCTGCCAGTCTGCCTTACTCCGCGTCCCAGCAAAATTAATACCGATCTAAATAGGAAGGTGGAAGGAGTTGAGGGTGTGAGATGAGAGAAATCAGGTGTCAGTTGAACAATGAGCTGATGGAGGGAACAGTAGGAATGATTAGATAGTTGAGAGGTAGTATATGAATGCATAAGGTGATTTGGTCATATAAATGAAAAGGAAATATTTGTCATTATCAATGCTTTTTTGTTGATTTCTCTACTTATTTTATTATTACAATACCTCAATCTTAAATAAGAAATGTGGTGTCTAGGGCTGCAAGTAATGATTATATTCATTGTCAATTAATTTGTTCATCATTTCCTTGATTAATGGATTAGTTGTTAGATTCATAAAATGTCAGACAGCAGTCAGAAATCCCAAAGCCCAAGGTGATTTCTTCAAATGTCTTATTTTGTCCAAAGTGATTTCTTCAAATATCTTATTTCGTCCACAACCCATAGACATTCTGTTTACTGTCATAGACACCTAAAGAAACCAGAAAACATTTGAGAATTTAGATATGTTTTTCTTAAACAAATCACTCAACATAAGATCATAAGAATAATTGATGATTAATTTATTAGTTGACAAGTAATCAACCATCCATCCAGTTTTATCACTTGGGTCTGTGGGCAGAGGCAGCTAACAAAATGGTCCAGACATCTTTCTTCACAGCAAAAACCTGCTGCTCCTCTTAGGGGCTGCCAGAGTGTTTAAAGGCGACATGAGAAAGGTAATCCCTTCAGCTTGTTTTTGGTCTGCCCTGGGTCTCCTCCCATTGCCCTCAATATAGTGCTGGGGGGCATCCAGGAGGCATTGAAATCAGATGGTCACTCTGCCCATAAGGGTGACCCCACACACCTCACAAAGGAAGCTCCTCTACGAACTCATTCTTTCAGTCACTACACGGAGCTCACAACCACAGGAGATCATTGGAAAGTAGATGGACACAAATGATGGAGGAACCCACTAATCCCAAAGTAAAAGAGTCCACTGAACATCACTCTAAAATTGCTTGTCATGTCGCAGTGCTCTCCATCTAGGAAAACTAAGCCTTGTCAATTTTGACACATAGATTATTGGTTTTCATTTTAGCATTTGTACTTAACTTGGAGTTGTTATTGATTAAATGGGAAGTTTTCATTTCTTTAAGTAGAACATAGGTTTTGGCTGCCACTTATACTAACTAGCCAGCTTTTCTTTCTGCTGAACTATTGCTATCATTGCTGTCAGAAGGGTCTACCACTTCACCCACTGATGTGAGTGTTACTGTACTAAAGGCTCACTGCTAAATGTTATCAGTCAGCAAAGGGACATGATTTTTTTATCAGAAGATTTGGATAATCTCATCGACATTAAAGCACAAAGCTGTTAAACTGTTCTTATGCTCATATTAATACAATTTAGGCGAATCATCCATTTACAGACTGTTTGGAAACAGTCATTAAGAACTACAAGACAGATTTAGTGTGTGTGTGTGTGTGTGTGTGTGTGTGTGTGTGTGCGTGCGTGCGTGCGTGCGTGCGTGCGTGCGTGCGTGCGTGCGTGCGTGCGTGCGTGCGTGTGTGTGTATGTGTCCGTGTCCATGTGTGTTTATGTTTTCATGTTTTTGTACTGTGTAATTTCCAACGACAACTTCTAAAACTACACTCCTCAGGGTCCACATAATATCCAGGTCACAGGACAGACGATGCCTCCAGACTGTCTCTCTCTTGCTCTGTCTTGTACACCCACACAGCCCACAGACGAACATTGTTAAATCACAGCACAGAATACAAGGCTTAAAGGAGATCCTATAGGTGTTTCAGTGAGAGAGGCAACACAATGAAAGAGACAGAGATACAGACTCGCAAAATGAACAGTAGTATGAAACTTTTTGTTCTCTTATATCAGTGCAAGAAACTTTCTGCAGGAAACCTGGTAATAAATTGTAGTTCTTTCAGGTGCAGATGTCACAGCATTGCACTGCACAACATACACTGCTTATCTGCAACTCTCTCAGACAAGACTACACAGCTGTCTGAGTATTTGTGTTATTTTTTCTAGCCCTACTTTCTCCACTGGTTCCTGTTAAATGAAACAGTTTTGTGCTAAGTTGAAGTTTGCCATATGCACACAGAGCAGCGTTACGTTATTCAATGAGTTGCACATGCCACATTTGACATCAGTAAAGCTGGAGAAAGATCTTCATGCTGGAAGGATGCATGTATGCAATAATTGTAATCACAATTATTATGCTAAATACTGGTATTGTGTGCTTGATTGTTAATCACAGTGAATGTTAAATTTGTAAATTATCATATATCTACAATATTTCCATTATGTATAATTTTCCAGCAATGACATCATGCTTTATAGTTTCTGTTCAAACCATTTTATATTTCTACCTAAGAAGACAATACAGCTTGTACTTCACAATTACCAATAATTTTAATAAAATGGATGATGGAAATGGATTATATATTAGATTAGTAGTATTGAATTAGTGGTGTCACTGCTTTGCTTGATTGTAGGAAATCATTTGTTAAGTGATTGATTTAGACAGAAATGGAACATGAATCACCTGCCTGATCTCGCATCCTCCAGTCTCCACTGGATCATGCCCACAAGCCATGGACAGTCACTGTATAGATTAAGGTGGAACTTCAACCCAAATCAAGGTTGAGCTATCACAGTCAAAAACAAAATGTTTTTTTGTGCAGTGTTTCACATGTCTGTAGCTGTAGTGCAGGTTAAGTGGGCTGGGTGAATTCCCTCAAGACAAGTCTAATAACAGCAGTACTGAATAGACCTTTATCACAGCAGCCATGTTGGCTTGAAATAGTAGGGTAAACACAGGTGTTATCATTGATTCTAATTAAGGGTCGGTTCCATTCAGAGTCATGGTGCTGCGTCTGCTGGCTCACTGGATAGGCTCTGCTACACTAAATGTAACAGAACCTTAATTAACTTCATTAAATAAACCTGTGCTTACCTGCTATTTCAAGTCAATATGTCTGCCGTGAAAAAGGTCTATTAATTAAGATGGTTATCAATTTGGTGTTTGTTTTTTTTAATCATCTGTCATACACAATTGGTTTCATTTGTAGTTTAACGGATTATGTCTTTAGATGATTACATTGTAAATATTAATACAAAAAAAGGTTAAGATATATAGCCGTGATAATGCATCAGTTTCATACTGGCCTTTTCTCATTCTCATCAGTAGCATTAAGCAGATTAGATTTCATAGTTTGTACCTTCCATCAGAGACTTTTTTTTGAAGCTGTAGCAGACTTTCATTTTTACTAAGCAAGTCATTTGTATACATAACATGGCAGTACATTATATCTTTATTATCTTACATTGTAGTGTATAGTATTATAAGTGTCAAAGCTTCAGATAGCATACGACATACAGTGTCATGTAGATACAGCAGTAACTATCAGTACTTTTGAGGAATACTTATGGCTCACACTATTGTGTGTGCGTGCATGCGTGTGTAGTATGGATTGTATATATGTGTGAGCCACCAGGCCTTATAGAATGGGATTATCCTCAGAAGTAATCGTGTTTTTTTCACTTCATTGTATCACATCTAACACTAATTAAAAGGCGCATTGGTCAGCTTTAATGTGTGATCTGCCTCAAGCGACTTAGATATTATTACATGTGTGTGCATATGTTTAATGTGCTCATCAGCATGTGTTTTTCAAGCAACAGCAGCCTGATCACCTTCCAGGCAGCCTCCATTTCAGCCAGATCAGCAAGACTTTAAGATCTGAGGCTTTTGGAAAGTCAAAGCTGTCATCATTTACTGTGACCTTTAACCTCAGCAGATAACCATGGGTCAGATGAGACCAACAGAGTGCAATTGATCATAGATACAATGATTGCCCACCCAGGCATGTACACACAAAGAAGATAGTTTAACATCCCTCTACTCAGCGTGCGCACATTGAGCCCATCAAGACCACTGTTCATTTCGGAGGACAATGGAACATCATATTTCAAGGAACCAAGGAAATTTATTTGTCCTTTTACAACAGTGTTGCACAATAAAAATGAAGTTTGTAGTCCTTTTCGTGCTATACACACAGAATATATAGGTAATTCAATTCAATTTAGAATACAATTGGATATTTTTTTTTTAAAATAGGGCAGTATATATACAGTTATTTCTATTCATGCATTTAGATCTACACATCCAGGAAATAATTCAATGCATTTTTTAAATTTGAGTCTGGGTGAATATAAACAGCAGAGATGGTGATGATAATATGGTTGACATCATTGTCCATCAAGTTTGACTGCGTTTGTGCACCAAGCTGCAATGATGTAAACACAGAGTCCGCCTTGGGAAACATGAGCCCACTTGCTGTGGGAAGTGATTTTCCCAAAACATCTGCTTCTGTGTGTTTCTCTCATAGGTAATACATGTTTCAGCAATAAAGCCGAAAAAATAACAGATTAAAAACAAAATGTAGCAAGTTTGAAGGAGCTTCATGCGCCACCGTTGCCATCAGCCCTACTGCCAGAATAAATATTGGCATTATTTGTTTCTGCAAATCACGAATATGTTAAATTTGTATACGTTTCATGTTACATTTGTACATTTCATACCAATCATATCAACATTTCTACAATACATATCATGCAGATATGTTGAAATTTATGCTTCTTTACCTTTCAATTTTAAAGTTTATTTTGTGACAACACTGTGGTTAGGTCTGGTTAGATTTAGGCACAAAAACCACTTGGTTAGGGTTCGGACATGCTTTGTCTTAAAATATTTGGGTTTGTCACCACAAACACAGCTGAAAAATGTCCCAACGTCTCGCCGGAATGTCTGTTTTCGTTGACACAATGGCAGCTTCAATTTAAAAAAAAAAGTCTTGAACAGTGGTCTGTCACTTGTCAGATGTCTCACCTAGGTTTCTTACCACCACCGTCGCCTCCTCCTCTTGATGACAAAGTCAGCTAATATACACCAATCAGCCACAACATTAAAACCAGTGACAGTTGAAATGACTAACATTCATCATCTCGCTACATTTGCCTACATTTGGGAATAATTTGCCCATGTGGATCATACATAAAGTGGATCCACTTTATGTATGATCCACATGGGCAAATTATTTCCGTTATGATTGTATTTTCTGTCTGTTTACCCAGGGATTTGATATTTCCAGACTAATCTGAAATTCAGATTTTCCGACTTGAAAATGTGACCTATGTGAATCATGTAGGTCTTTAAAAAAAACGTTATTATGGGTCTCCATGGTCTGAGCTCTGAAATTTCCTGCTTTTTGTCCTTTCCAATTAATCGCCTGTTTACCATAGACATTCATGTGGTTAAACTGAAATCATTGACTTTTTAATATGTAGTTCTTCTTTTGTTACTGCCATAGTGTCTGGATCTAAAGCATTAATACACATCACTTTATGTACAGTATACATTAACCATACCAGTGTTTATTTTGATGGATACTGTACTCATGTGCCCACATAACTGTCAAACTTATATATACTAAGTATATCACTTTATTAAATACCAATTCAAAAAATTTGGGACATTAATGTAAAATGTCAAAAACAACAGAATGCAATGATTTGCAAACCCTTTTTAACCTAAATGTAATTGAATACAGTACAAAGACAAGATATTTAA
>JBBPCS010040471.1:7785-20530 GCA_037974645.1 Hollardia meadi
TGATAACACCCCCCCCCCCCCCACACACACACACACACACACACAAAAAAATATATATATATACAGTATATGTCCATTTTCTTAGCAACAACAAAGCTACTTCAGATCCATCCAGAAAGTTTCTACTGAGCTGCAAAGATAAGCTGAAACAGACGGAGGAGAACAGGAGCTCAGGTAAATATCTACATCTCAAACTCAGCAACAATGCTATTTATATACATCTGCTTATACCTTCAGTTACTCAGTAGAATTCATCTCGCATGTTCAATATACCTATTTACCTGCATAACTTCTAGAGATTTGTGAGCACTTTTTAAAAATGCCTTCTGCGAATTTTTAGACAATAAATGGAACATTAACTTGTATGTTTTAGACCCGAAACGGACATCATGTTTCAGCATATTTTTTCCTCCTATCCTTAGCTCCACTGGGTTCAACTCCACTTCAGCCAACGTCATTCTATGGCAGCCGCTCTGTGACTAAAGACTACAGCCAGAGTCACTCTTTCCTGGACAGGTGAGTGTTAAATGCATGAGGTCAGCAAACATTTGTTTGTCCATACGAGGATACTCGGGCAGTGCAGTGAAACCGTGTCACATTATTGCACATGTTTATTTTATGGATAGAAAATTTTTTGGCTCTTGATGACTGAAGGGATTTGTGGTTTTCAGAATTGAATTCAGACATTTTAAATGCTCCTAATTCTAATTGTCAAGTTAAAGAATATTATCATGGTGAGCCCAGTCATTCACATCTGTACAATCTTTATTAAAGGCCTTCCAGTACAGCACCGACCACTACAGTCAAGAGAAGCCTCATACTGCCCAATCACTCCACTCCCTTCAAGAAGGTTCGTCCCTCTCTGGACTATGGTGGCTGGAACAAGCAGAGGCCTTCCACTCTGGCCCAGCCTCAGCCTCCACTGCAAGGGTAAGGAAAAGCCAGATGGGCTCCACTTAATGTGAGCATAAGCAGTCGGTGTATATGAAGAGAGACTGGATTATATTTATTGTGGATATTGTGATGTACTGACACACAAGGGAAATCAGAAAAAGCTGTTTTATGCCTCCTTAGCTCTTAACAAGAAAGAAAAATAAAAGAGGCAGTTTTGATTTTATGCTTTTAAACATAAACTTTAATAAGCATTAATGCCATGTGTCTGTAAGTTCTGGAAAAAGTACAATATCTGAAATTCTTAAACTAAATTCAAGGCCTTATATGGTTCTTCCTTCCTCACCCATTATTTAAATCATTTCAGATTCTCCAACCTGGGCAACACTTGCTATATGAATGCCATCCTGCAGTCCCTCTTCAGCCTCCCTTCCTTCTCCAATGACATGCTGAGGCAGAGCATCCCGTGGAAGAAAGTGCCCATCAATGCACTGCTCAGGTACTACGTTAGGCTCTGGAGACGGGGCCAGATTTAAGGGAGACCGATTCATGTTGTCCTTCATATTGTTAGAAGAACTTTTGTATTTGTAAAGGAACTTGAAACCTCTGTAGAAAATTATTAGTTAAAAGGGCTTGTAGCAATTCTGTAATAGTTGCAAAGAGTCATGTCCTAAAACCTTTCACATTATTCTGTGATATCTTCACTGCCTGCAGACGTTTTGCTCACCTTCTGGCCAAAAAGGACGTAGGCTGTCCAGAGACAAAAAAGGACCTCCTGAGAAAAGTGAAGAGTGCCATCTCCTCCACAGCTGAGCGTTTCTCTGGAAACATGCAGAATGTAAGATCTCCCTAGAGAATCAACAGCTCAGAGCAGTTGTAGCCTAGTGCAGTTGTTACAGATGGATGTCATCCTGTAAACATTACTAGAAAAATATATTTGTTTGTTTGTGAAGCTCTTAGCTGCTTTAGTGCAAATATTTAAAAAGTGATGGCCATGGTCATACAGAAAAAAACCTAAGTAATCTGAAGTATATATAAATGTTAAAATGCAAATCAAACCAATCAATCCTTCAAATCGATATTAGAATTGGCACCATTAAAGCCTCTGTTCACCACATTGGTCTTTCCTTTGATTTGTCACCCATCTGTAATCCTCCTCTTATATTTATTCATTGTGCTCAATCAAGTCCATGCATGTCACAATGTTCACCAGGATGCTCATGAGTTCCTTAGCCAGTGTTTGGACCAGTTAAAGGACGATGTGGAGAAAATGAACAAGAGCTTGACAAATGAAGTCGCGTCATCTTCTATGGGGGGTGAGAATGGCCAGGAGGCAACGTCATTGGCAGCCAAGACGGAGCCTGGTGATGAGGTGGACACCTCCCGCATCTACACCTGCCCTGTGGCAGTCAACATGGAATTTGAGGTGCAGCACACCATCATCTGCAAAGTGTGAGGCCCGTTTCCTTCTTGATCACCCGAATTTATCCTTGAAATGTATCTTTGTGATGTATTTGCCAGAACTGTTGCCTCTGGAGAAAATAAATGGTATGTCATAGCTTTGTTTTGTTTTGCAGCTGTGGCGAGGTGGTGACCAAGCGAGAGCAGTTCAATGACTTGTCCATCGACCTACCACGCAGAAAGAAAACCCTCCCACTCCGCTCTATTCAGGATTCTCTGGATCTCTTTTTTAGGGTGTGTCCTTTGCATAAACGGGTTATAGTACACAGAACAGCTATAGTTCTAATTAATTCTAAAGAGGAATCTTTGACCACTTTCCCATCTTGATTTTCTTTTGAAAGTAACTAACAAACAGGCCTCAAATAGATTCAAGTCAGGTCAAGTCAATTTTATTTACATAGCCCAGAATCACGTATCACAGTGTCTCAATGGGCTTAACAATCTGTACAGAGTACGACATCCTCTGTCCTTAGACCCTTGATTCGAGTAAGGAAAAATTACCCAAAAAACCCTTTTAACAGGGAAAAAAATGGAAGAAGCCACAGAGGAGGGATCCCTCTTTCAGGACAGACAGGTGTGCAATTAGATGTCATGTGGACACAAAGACCATCAAAATCACAGATCATGACATGCAGATACATGCAGATTATAAATTAAAAATCCAGGAGGATGATTCAGCAGCCTGGTGTGTCACCAAGTAGTTTCATACGACCTCCTCTTACTATGGTTACCTGGAAGAGGACAGGCCATATAGAGAAAATCAGCAAGGAGTCAGAATGTATCCAAAATTACATATACTGTTTGATTATGTAATGACATACATGACCTTTTCCTTTTGCAGATGGAGGAAATAGAGTACTCGTGTGAAAAGTGCAATGGGAAAGCAGCAACTGTTATGCATAAATTCAGCAAATTACCCAGGTATCTCCACATAGAGTGGAATTCATATGCAGAAGCTCACTGCATTTGGAACATGCTGTATGTTTGGTAACTGTTCAACCACAATTAGAAACACAACTGTTTCTGTACTAGTATGAAATAGGTTCTTGAAAAACAAAGAAGCTTTTTTTCTGATGGATCTTTTCTCCCCACAGAGTGCTCATCCTACACCTGAAACGGTACAGTTTTAACGCTCAGCTGTCTCTGAACAGCAAGCTGGGCCAGCAGGTGGTGATTCCCCGATACCTGACCCTGCTGTCCCACTGCACTGAAGTCACACGACCCCCTATTAGTCTCAGCTGGAGTTCCCAAGCCTCCATGTAAGACATCCTGAACCCTCACAAATAAAATGTTTAAAGAATATCTTTTTAACATTTCACACTCTGGGTAATTACATCCTGAGTAATTAAGTGTGATTCAGTAGGGTTTCAAGTAAAAGCTTTGTAATTTACCTGGATGCAGTAGATTTGGCCCCACTGGCTGAGACATGACGTGTTTTAGGCCTCTAATGTTTTCTTTGTTGTTCTCAAAGGTCCAGAACACTCAAAGCGTCACAGTTGGTCAACTCCTCCACAGCACCTCTCCGGTAAGTACTTCTAGTTCTACAAGACTTTTAGATAATTATGTTAACAAAGTGGAAGAAGTGTTACTCTTACACTGGATACATTAAGCTCTGAGCTCTCAAGTGTGCTGCAGCTTGTTCTGTACTGTACGATCTGTCACATACTGCATGTCAAAAAAAGACTTGGAAGTGTGTGCAGACTTGATTTTCTAGTTTTTGCATGTAAATATAATAAGTGAACTTATGACTGTGTGTAGAAGGATTGGAGGGAAAGTGGCCAACTCTAGCTGCACCTCTATCCTTGTGGACTCTGATAGTGAAGAAGAGCCTAACAGAAAGGTGAGTGCGAGCCGCAAGCGACGTCTCAGCAGCTGTCTCCCTGACGACGACGACCGACCCGAAGAGGTGAATTTTTTGCTTACATTGACAATTATAATCCAACCTCCTTTTTTTCTCTGATGCTGTTTTGACACTGTTTTATGTCTTTTCAGCAAAGAACAACAATAGATTCAGCAGACTTCAGTGGCATAAATGATGACGAAATGCTAGAGGCTGTGCTAGAGATGAGTCGGCAAGAAGCTGGGTTCTCGGCTCCACCCCCCCTGGAGGATGAGCCAACCAGCAGCCCCGACACAGGTTTTGGTGACACAGATGCCCATGACTTGGCCTATCATACAGATCTGCTGGAAACGGACACCAAACAGCCTGCAGGTAGTCCAACATCATGATGATAAGACAGTCAGTAGATGGGCTTTCAATAGTGGCAGCGACTGTATACTAGTGGGAGTGTATTAAAGTATCGCAGTGAAATATTTTCACTCGTTCTGCATCAGTCAGAGGCTGTTTACACCTGACGTTAACATGTGTCTCATGTGCCTGGCTCAGCTCCTCAATCAGGTTCCACTGTTCAGGCTTGAGATCAAGATAGTGGTGTTTTCCTCTCGGCGTCACTGCTGGGTCTGAGAGCGCAGCAGTCACTGGCCATCTCTGTTCCAGTAACCTGGACAGCATGTGATAAATGCTGTTCTAGCAAGTACTTGCATCTTGCACCAGCATGTGCTGTGGTGTGCCCATTTGCTGCTGCTTGTCCTTTAGCTTTGTATATGCCAGCTCACTCTTCTTAAAATGTTCAACAAGGCATCTTGCAGCAGCCACACACTTGGATATAGTTTGGTGGTTCTCGAGAGCACTTTGCCCAACCAAGTTCAGGGTATGACCTGCACATTGCAGTGATGCCCATCCATGCTTTCCTGTCAAAATCTTTAACGCTGCTACGAATTAGCACCGTTGTCATGGACAACAGCTTTGATTGACTGTGGTGGAATGTCGAATGTGGCACACACACACATTCTCAAGCCACTCTGCAATATTTGCAGCTGTGTGTCTCTCTTCAAGGGGCATTGTTGTCAGGCTGTGGGACTCCATTTCCCAATCCTCCCCAAGAAAGTGACACGTCACCCCCAGATACGCCTCCGTTGCAACACTCGACCAAATGTCAGTTTTGAGTGCAATGCTGTCAGTCTCCTTAAATGTCTTCTTCAACTTGCCTTTGATTTCTTCATACTTTTTCTCCATCATTTTCATAAAGTATGTTCTTAAAGGCAGTGTGTACCTGGGATTGAAAGTGGAAATCATCTTCTGGAAGCCTTCATCCTCCACCATGGACAGCGGTCGCATGTCTGTAACAATCATGTTCAAAATGCTGTCTATGAGCTCAGCTTCTTTCTCAGTTCAACATGGTGCAACTCTGCACAAAGCTGTCCATACGACTGTGATTTACTGAAAAGGAGGTGAAATAATAATTTATGAGTAGGCGTAAATATAAAGTAACAAGCAGACCCCTCACTCTCACACACATGCACGCATGCACACACCTACTCTCCTTACAGTAATGTGTAAAATGGCCCAGAAAAAAAATCAGATAGTTGGTAGCAGCTGGAGCTTAAAATGCACCAACCCAATACAGGTACAATTAGCATTTTAAGGTCCAACTACTACCTGATATTTTGCTTTTTGTGTTATTTCATGCAACACTCTGAGGGAGGTGGGTGTGTGTATGTATGTGACTCATAATACAAACACAAATGAAGCTCATGCTTTCACAAATTAACTGCAACATTTTATTTTGTTTTCTAGACCAAAAATTGGCTAACTTAGGGATATTATAACTAAAAACCATATTCACATAGCCATTACTTGCAGCCATTATTAACATGCATTCTTTACCAGCCTTCATCTCAGCCAGCAATTTATAACGTTACTGATTCATGTTAAATGCTAACGTTAATGTTACCTTGATTCAGGTCCGCTCGGTGAGCTGGATGTGTAGATGGATGCTTTCTGTTGCTGAAGCATCAATGTCGTGCTGTTGTGGTCAATAGTCATTCATGTGTTGTACATGAATGCCTCTGCACACTGTCTTCACATGCTGGATAGTGTGTATCATGGGGCTCTGAGATTTATCACAAACTGTGGATACTTTACACACCATTGTGTACTTTACTCCAAAGTGAATTGGCCTTGGTTTGTGTACGCACCGCCTTAATCACTGGTATGTTTTTATTTACAAATCCATTCTTGGCAAAATGCCTTTTTATTTATCTTCTCTTTTAAAATTGACACATGGAAACTACAGTCTCCGTTCTCTTACGTTCTTCTTACATTTTGATGTTCCCAAAATACGTACAGAACTAGGAAAGAAAGTTTGAAAGTTTGCTGCACCTGCCACATGGAATAATCTACAGAAAGAACTGAAACTTCAAAACATAGTGACCCTGAACGAGTGGTGAAATCTATTGAAATGAGGTTGTCTGTGTGCAAATGTTTTAACTGATTTTGTTTTTGTCATTCGTATCTCTGATTTTATGTTAACTTATTGTTGAACCTTTGTGTTGCTGCTATTCTTGGCCAGGTCACCCTTGTAAAAGAGATCTTTGATCTCAACGGGACAAACCTGGTTAAATAAAGGCTAAATTAAAAAAAAGTTACTTGAGAGTAACAAAGAGTGCAATAAATGTTTTTGTTGAAAAAAATAAGAATCGTGCGAGAGAATCTTGATCTCAATTCTTCAAGCAAGAATCGTGCAGCCCTACTGTGTGTACGCTGTGACTGTCACAACATGAATGAAGCTCAGGCTTTCACAAATCGATGGCAGCATTTTATATTCCGTGGTTATTTTCTTGAGCAAGACTTTGGGACATAATTAGCCACCGTAATGATTTACATTAGCTGCATGTAGCCATAATTAACATGCCAGGCTTCATCTCAACCAGCAATCGTATAGATTTACCGGTATGTTAAGTGCTAACGTTAACGTTACCTTGTGTCAGGTCCGCTCATTGTGAGCTGGATGATTTCTGCTGAGATGCTGAAAGCATTGACGTTGCTCTGGTGGCCGGCTAGTTTTACAAAGTTTTAGTTTCATTTCACCTTGAAATGATCCCAAACTTTGGACACTATTTTATTTTCTCTGGCCTGTCTCTCCTCTTTTTCCTGGCTATTTTTGCTCTCTTTCTACATTTTGCAATCCACGCCATCACTTTACGTTCTGTGTCCACAGTGTTGTGTGTCAGTAATAATCATCTGTTTGAAACGCAGTGCTCTGTAAATAGTTATATGAATTAAACAAAGATGATGACTTTTTGTAATTGAGTTACTCGAGTTACTCAAGGAATCATTTCAGCCCTACTTGAAATGATCCCAAACTTTGGAAACTTTCTGTCGTTTTCTGTGACCCGTCTCTTCTCTTTGCCCCTCACTACTTTCTCTCTCTTCCTCCATTTTCAGCAGTCCATGCCTTCTCCACATGTTGTCAACATAAGTGCGTTGTGTCAGTGTAAGTCCGTTGCGCATCCCAAATAATCATCCGTGTGAAACACAGTGCACTCTATACACAGTAGTTATATGGATTAAATGAAGCCTCAAGGCAAGGAATTTGCATCAATGATTTTTAGTAATTGAGTTATTCGAGTTACTCAGAATCGAGGAATCGTTTCAGCCCTAGATGACAGTCCTCATAGGTGCACATAATTTTAAAACGACGATGATCATGTAGTCTCTCAGTCAAAGTTTAGTTGCAACAAATCAACCCTTGATACAGCTGCCATGAAGGCACTGACTAGCCTCAAGACGACCCAGTTGGGGCTCCCAGTTCATGTGTGTGCATAATATGTACGGTATGTATGTATAAATGAGAGAGAATGAGTGTTTTCCATAAGAGTTTAAATATTTACCTTAGCCTATTGCTTGAATATTGTATGTCAAGAAAGTGACTGGTAATTCAGTTGTGAAACCAGTTGAAAAAGACAATGTGTTCATCTGCTGTTGCCAGATAAGAGAGCCCAAACTCGTAATTTACATTACAGTGATTAATCCATTCTGCCTGTTGTTGTGGCTTCTTCCTGTTGTTTCAGAGGACGTCAGTTGAGTAGGCGGTCTTTCAATGTGACCCAGGACACAATTGCTGATCACTGCTAAAACAATGTAGTCGGACCAAATGTGGCCTGAGTGATCAGATCTCAGTGAGTCTTGGGTGCATTCACACCTGTAAATAAAGCTGTCCACTTGTGATCGGATCACCCAGGACAGGTGTAAAAAGGCTCTCAGTCGTCATGCTTGTACACACTGGCTGTCTGAATGTCCACAAAGTTGGGTTGGCTCGGTATATGGGTGTTGAAGTGTAGATAACTTGACTAGTTAGCTAGACTATTTAAGTATTAACTGACTTGTGTATGTGTTGATCTTGTGTAGATGTGTTGGATTCTCTGGACTTGACCATGGATGAGAACAAGGAGAACCAGACTCCCGAGGGTGTGCAGCAGCAGGGAGAACTGGACTGGGTCCAGCAGTACAGTCTGGATCAGGAGAGGGAAGAACAGGAGCTGCAGCAGGCTCTGGCCCAGAGCCTCCAGGAGCATGTAAGATTAAAGGCCACGTGACACCTGCAGGGCTTTTCTTTAGGAATGGAATAATGGTGCTGCAGCTAAATACTATGCTCTAACACCATAATGCTATGAAACAATAACCTGCATCAAATATGTAGATTAAAAAAGTCATTGTGAGGACAATTAAAATAATAAAGAAAACAAAACTTGTGATCAAATCAAAATGTTTCCTTTTCTCCCCATCCTTAATGCATAATGTTGACCACACTGATGCTGCTGTTTCATTTTAGTAATTCTCTGATCTCACTGAAGCATTTACCTGATGAACCAGTTGACGAGACCTGAGTGAAAATGCAATGTTGACATTTCTTACACTAAATAACACCTCTCCCCATATAGGAGGCCCAAGAGATGAGAGAGGATGATGATCTGAAGAGGGCCACTGAACTCAGTTTGCAAGGTCTGAACCAAGATTGATAGTATGTTGAGTAGCTGGCTCCTGGGCCCTAAAAATATATGTTAAGCATCTTGGATAATTCTTGTCAGTAGTCAGCTGCTGATTGTTTGAGTATGTTAAAGTAGTGATGGGGGCAATCACTGAGCAAGAAGTCTGACTGGCTGTTTAGAGAATCGGGTATCTGACAAGTCGGTGCAGTTTCTCCTTATTTTATATGCACCCAAGGCTGACATCAGTGCAAAGCAAAACTTAAAAGCACCTGTTGCAATTGTTATCCGACAAGTTGTCACTTAACTGCTCAGAGAGCATGATAATATTGTTTAATTAGACTGACTGTGCTGCAAAAATACCTGACCAGTACTACTCACCCAACAGAGTTTAACAACTCTCTGCCTGAGCTGCTGTGCTCAGATGATGACTCTGGCAACGAGGACGTGCTGGACATGGAGTACACTGAGGCAGAGGCTGAGAACCTGAAGAGGAACGCTGAGGTACTCCATCCACACATCTGCTTTGTGATTTTAAACAAGTAGAGTCAAAATAAAGTTGAATGATGGTTTCAGCAAGCAAGCATAAAAGCTAATGTTAAGCAAACCTTCAGCTATGCCTGGAAATGTAAATTCCAGGACTTGTGGTTCTGGGTTAGTGTTAGGTTTAAGTGTTCATACATTAAAGCCTGTCTCTTTTAATTGTCTTTGAGCTTCTGTAAAGCCTGTTACTTCTCATTATAAAAAATCTGTGTTGTCACCGTAATTAACCTTGATCCATATCGTCTATTGATGCATATTATCCCGTGTTGGATCCTTAAATTTAAGGGAATTTGGCCTGGAAAGTCTTTGAAAAGTAATTGAATTTGATGTTTAAAAAGGTGTGGGAACCATGAGAACGAGCTAGATCATGAGCAAAATGCTTGTCTTTCATTTCCACAATAAATGGAATATTGTATACTACAAACAGTGAAGTAAAAGTCTGCCTCAACATTTCTACAAAACCTTTCTAACTGCTATTAATAAACGGTGTACATTGGTTACACTGAGCCACTGAGATTTATAGTAACCTGCTGACAAACGTAATCCACAGAGCGGAGACTTGGACAACTCTTTCAGACTCATCAGTGTCGTCAGTCACATTGGGAGCAGCTCCTCCTCTGGTGAGCATACGCTTGTGTGTATTTGTGTCTCTGTCCGTAAATCTTATATCAGAAAACAAGTCTGAATAAATGTTTTATGCAAATATTTTTTGCAAGAAGAAGATCAGAATCAGACTTGATGTCCACACAAAACCTGAGCAGCACAGCTCCAGTTTGTAAGTGGTTTGTACCATAGTTTGTTTGGTCTCAATGATGCACAATGACTTGACATGTCATATATTGCCTGACCTGATATTTACACTGGTACGACTTGTCCTCAGTAAGAAGAGCTGTTAAATATTCAGCATCATACATGCTGCCTCCACTCTTTTTAAGCTGGTTTCTTTACCCTTGCTGCTGTACAACATTCTTGCCTACTTTGCCTACCTGTTCTCACTTGAGGCTCCACAAATAAACTTGATTTATCTTCCACCCAAGGCCATTACATCAGTGATGTGTACGACATGAAGAAGCAGTCATGGCTGACCTATAATGACCTGGATGTGTCACGCACACAGGAAGCAGCTGTCCAGCGAGACCGCGACCGCAGTGGATATATCTTTTTCTACATGCACAAGTGAGTTGGCAGCATAACCAGATGTGTGTCTTGAAACAACTATTGTCCCATGTCAGTGTAGCATTTGTAACCATAAGGAAGCTGACCAGCCTGTTTGACAGAATGTGTCTGGGGCTTTTCTTTGTTATGTACAGTGATGGCACTGAAGCTGTATGTTTTTCATGTTGTTGTGTGTTGGATAAATTGTGATTGCTTGAAATCTTAAAGCTGCATTAAGCCATTTTTGACCGCTTGGTTGAATATGTCTGCAATGCAATGCAAAAAAAAAAACCTTTTTTTTTTTTATTTCAGTGTGAAGCTTTGCAGTATTTGTAGTATACGTTTGTTTGTGTTTGTGTCAGAGGGTACAGCATGAGTTGGCTGTAAGCAGGGTCTGAAAATAAACACCTGCCAAGCGCCAAATGCAGGTAGATTTTCTGTTTGGCAAGTAAATCTTGCATGGATAACTGCTACACTGGCAGGTATATAATTGTTTTGGTGCAGCTAATGGGGGCACACTGTTTCTGGCTGCTGTCTGTCGAAGTTAAACACATGCAGGGACAGGGACTTCATAGTGCATTCAGATGGACCTTTTAAACTCTGAAATCTACATTGCTTTGTATGGCAAAGCATGCGGACACCGACAGGGATGTCATGGTGCATTCAAGTGCACCTTGTAAACCCAGAAATTGGTACACAAATGGCCTCGAGCATTGTTTTAAAAAAATTTTCTTATTTGCCTTTGTTGAAATGCATAAACCACATCTGCCATTACCTTCTTGTATTTTAATGACAGCATTTTTAGGAATGTGATGCTAAATCCATGACAATATCCCACTCATTGCTTCACAGGCAGATTAAAAAAATTCTATAAAAATAAAATAAAATTCTCATCTGCAAACTCCACAATACTCTCACACAACAGGTTCCCATGTACCTATGTGATAACTTTCAAGTTGTTTTACTACAGCATTTTTAATACTGAAGTCGTACCCAATATGCATACATTTTGACCAGCAAACCAGTGTTTGGGTAGTCGTCTTTTTTTCTGTCGTCTACCAGTCAACTTTGCCGGTGAGTCAAAAAGTTAATTTGGCCAGATGCTGGCTTTAAGACACTCTGACACGTTCTTCTCTTGTGTGTCCTCAGGGATGTGTTTGAGCAGGTGTCTGAAATGGAGAGATCTGGAGGCAGCGCCACCTCAGAGGCAGGAAGGAACGTTCTGCAGCCCCTCTGAGTACTACATCTCTGGACAGCCCTCCACAACTTCTCCTCTGAACAACCTTGAGTACTACTGACTGCCGTCCTTCTTTGGTTGTCTTCAGGCACTTCTTTTCTTTGACAGATTACTAAATGGCTTGCTAAATTGGCACCTGTAAATGCCAACACGGGTGCTAAACTGTCGAGACTCTTTTAGATACCAGAAATGCAGTTAAAAATGTTCAGTGGATCAAATTTTGCCTCCATGTTTTTGGGGCTGAAGTTTTCCTTTGATATGATTTTATCAAACAACTGTTTTGTAAAGTTTTTTCTTTGTTTCTTGATACACTTTAAACTTTAATGCCGCTAATTCAGACTTTCACGTAAAAGCAACTATCAAACATCAGATACTACTGGTGCTTCATAGATTGTATGTTTTGCAGACCCTTTATTTCCCATATAAACTAAATAAAGATATATTCTATGTTGGAGTATAAGCTATTATAGAGTTAGAGGGTTGGTGTATTTAGCGGGTACATTTGGTGCAATATTTTATGTTCTGGCACAAACTGGCCAATTCAAATCAGCTTTCTGTTGTGTGTGTGTGTGTGTGTGTGTGTGTGTGTGTGTGTGTGTGTGTGTGTGTGTGTGTGTGTGTGTGTGTGTG
>JBBPCS010040481.1:0-15712 GCA_037974645.1 Hollardia meadi
GTTCTGTGAGTATTGTTTGAATTAAATCAGTCTATTCAACCTGCATTGCCTGTGGTCTCTGCACTTGGGTCCAAATCTCTCTGTTCCTGGTGTTTCTGGCACAAGCCGTGACATTCACCATCCTGGGAACCCTTAACACTTAACACAGCCATTTTGCATAACAAGTACTTTTACTTTCAAAACTTTGAAATACAGTTTGCTGATAATACTTGAGTACTTTTACTTTTACTTGTAACAATATGGTAACAATAGAGATCGCAGTCCATCACTGACACTCTGCTCATTTTAGATACAGCCTTATTTTTTCTATTAGACTATAAACTAGAATATTTTTATTTTCTTAAATTAAAGCTAGTTGTTCAAAAATGGTTATGGTAGTTATGGTTAAGTGTTGTGTTAATTATATGGACAGTGAAACAAAAATGACCTGTGAACAGGAATTATTTGTCCTTTTTTGCAACCTCAAATTATTATTATCTTGTTGGGTTCAAAACTGAGAAAACATGGTATTTTAAAGAAGCCCATGGTTCACTGACAACTGTAAAATTATTTTTTACAGGAGAGAAACTAAATCTGATAACCCCCAGATACCCCAGATATTGATAATTTAGATACTAAACCCAGGAACAGCAAAAGAACTCCGCCTGCTGTCTGGCAAAAGATACAGAAGTTTCTGCAGCTGTGCCACCAGACTATGGAGCAGCTTTGTGCTGAGGCTGTGAGACTGCTCAAGTCATCCTTCTTACTCCTGTTAAAATAGTTTTTCTTGTGTTGGGACCTCACCATGTGGGCTGACAAAGAAAAGGCCTACATGTAAAATCCAAAGCCTGACAATGAGAGTGCGCCAAAACCCTCTGCACCTCTCACCTACGTGCGAAGTTTGGTTTAAATTCAAACCTAGGTGACCCATTGGACGAAGGCCACGGGAACCCCAGGGGGCCCCTGCCAGGATTATAAAAATCCTCACGCACCTCTGCACACCGCCTTTCCACAGCGACGCGAGTTGCTAAAGGAGGTACAACCGACCAAACGTTTGCGCCACTTTTATTGCCAAGATAACAGTCCCCAACTCGCTGGACGAGCAACAGACTGCTTTCCCCTTTCCTTTTTCGGATCCTGAAGATCGCTGGAACAAGCGATATTTTACCTGCAGGAGGAAGAAGGATTTCTTCACGGAGGAGCGGATAACTTCTACGCCCCGCTGCCTTCTGACCAGTTGACTTTGGCTGCGTTCTTCCCGCTGCCCATCAAGGAGACCAGCTGCTGCCGCGACCCTCCAGAAGAGAGGACGGCACCGCAGGACTACGCATCGGACGAACCGTGGTGGCTTTTCCCTGACGGACTTACACACACAACTAATCGCTATCAAGAAGCGACACAAGTAAGAGGTTCACGTCTGGGCAGAGACAGTTATATAGCGTGTTAAGCTTAATTGCTTGTTGTGATTTGCCGGAATGCCGAGTCTGTTGTTCTGTATGAGTATTGTAAGCCTGCTGCCTGTTTAGCTTGTGTTCATCACTCTAAACTGTTGTGTTGTCCCACTCGGGACTGTTGTGTTTGTGCTACCGCGAGTGGAAGGCAGGTCGCTTTGTCGGTCACGAGCCAGACAATGCGTCTACAGGCTACCACGCAACCACTGCTCTCCCTCCACGGTCGCGGGACTGCGCCGAGAGTCGGGTTTTCCCCCTCGTTTTCTTTCCTCTCTCTTCCTACTAACCCACACATACATACACATCACACCAACACCTCCCTCTTTTACACATCTTGCGGTTAGACAGCCCTCTAGCTTTCCCTTGTTAACCCAGGCACCACGGGCACGTCCGCCATTTTGGGTCTTGCGTGACCTGATTTCCTTCCCGAAGTCACGTCCGCCATCTTAGATCTCGCGTGACGTGATCTCACCAGATTATGTCTGCCATTTTGAGTCTTGCGTGACGTGATTTCCTTCCCGAAGTCATGTCCGTCATCTTAGATCTCGCATGACGTGATCTCACCAGATCACGTCCGCCATCTTAGGTCTCACGTGACGTGATCTCCCACGAAGCTGCCAACATCCCTGATGTGGCAGCTGTGAGTGAACTATTAAGCTTATGAGACTGCCCTAGTGCTTGGTTATTGGTCCCGGTTTCCGGGTGGTCCCCCGTTTTATTAATTTATATTGATAATTTCTTCTTTAATAATTTATAATTATCTGTGATAATTATAAACTATTGCTGATAACCAGACGTGCTCCTACAAGGCCCAACAGTGCGATAGGATGAAGTGACATTTTATATCCCAATGGTCAAAGGTCAACTTCACTGTGCAGAAACACTTTTCTTTTCATTCAACACCATAACTCAGGAACAGAAGGGGAGATTGTGACCATATGTCAAATTTGGCCAGATACTGAGTTGGTGACACTTTTATTAAAGCCCACCTTGAAGCTGTGTTGATTGTATAGATCTTCTGTCCTGCCGGGTTGAACATGTGTGTGAAGCATCCACGTTTAAGAATTTGTGGCTTCTTTGCAGCAACATCCATATTTGAAGCATTGTAGTCCACCACAAGCTCTTTGATTTTGTTGATATTAAACTTCAGGTGATTATCGTTGCACCTTGTGACCAAGCTCTCTATCAGTCACTACATATATTTTATCAGTATGGACAGACATGGATGGAAACTGCAACTACTGGTACATGGAGGCATAAAACCACAAGGCGATAAATCATGTTTTAACTGTCTGTGCACTGACAGCAGTCCATGACCCAACCTGAAAATAACCCACGATGGAGTTAATTCTTTGTTGTGCTTCACAGACAGCAAGGTTTCATGCATCCAAAGCCTGATCTTTGTTGAAATTATTGTTGTCATCATTTACAAATTGTCTTTACCTGGCTTAGCATCACATCTCAGTGTGAGCGAGTTATAATGGTTGTAGTTTTGATGATCATTTGCTGGAGGACTTAAGGCAAATTTCTGCAGAAGCTTAGGAACCTTGTGACGGAAATTTCGTCAGCTGCTCTTGTCTCAGAGTGCCTGTTGACATCTGTGTGGATGACTACGATTCGCCAAAAAATTTTGACCATGTGGAATGCATCTATGTACAAGTGTGCTGACTACACATTTGTGGAATGCGCAGGTGTATGTGGATACCCGAAATAGTTCGGACGCCGTGTAAAATGTAAATAAAAACAGAACTAAATCATTTGTAAGCAAACTGTGTTTACCACCAACAGTTTTATGAAGTGTTCCTGAACCCATGTAGTAATCTCCTTTCTATAACCATGTTTTTGTTAAAGTGGTCCGTCCTTGTTTGTGAAGGATTGAGCCTTTTGAGGATGCCCCTTTCATACTCAATCATGATACTATCACCTGTTACCAATTAACCTGTTAACCTGTGGAATGTTCCAATCAGGTGTTTTCGGAGCTTTCCACAACTTTCCAAGTCTTTTGTTGCCCCTGTCCCAACTTTTTTGAAACATGTTGCTGCCATCAAATTTACAATAAGCAAAAATCAACTTAAGTAAAACATTAAATATATTGTCTTGTACTGTTTTTAATTAACAATCTGTCGAATAGGATTAGCAAATGATCACATTCTATTTTATTTATGTTTTACACAATGTCCCAACTTTTATGGAGTTGTAGGTGAAACACAACCATTCTTTGTTTTTGTTTCATGGCGTAAGGCGTCATTAGTAAAATGTAATGTTTCAGTTCTTTAGAGATTATTTTTCGTTTTGGGACTATGCATGTCTTACATCTATCCCATCATGCAGAATTTGGTATCTTTGGAAATTCGAATTTTGTTGGTTTAAACAAAGATTTCCTCTCTAACATGCATTTGTAATGATGGGCCCACTGACTGGTAGACAAGCAATGTTGTATTGGTTAGTGACACAATAAATAGCTAATAAGAAATAAAGGGTGAGGATTAAACTGGGTGGACAAACTCTGATTGGCTCCCTATTTCAAGTCTTACCCTACATAGCACTACATCTCACACACTATCACATATTATCAGCATGCACATAGCTATGAGGTAATGGAAGTAGATGCAGACAGAGGCAGTGCTGTGTGCTGCAAGGCATCGTGGCAGCTCCTGGCCATGCCTGGCCCTGCACAGCTCTGCCCTACCATAATACTCTCAACCTGCTAATCTTCCTGCACAATGAGAACACTCCTGCTCTTTGTGTGAGCAGGCCCAAAGTTTGTGACCTACTTTGAGCCTCACTATAATCACGACACTCATAAAAGGTTCTGCTTCAAAACCCCTGCCACCCACATTTCCCCTCCCTGTTTCTCCTCTCCAGACTGTCTCAAGCACTTTCATGTTATAAGGCCCCCAGATACACACAAATGAGGCCATGGAACAGCTTTAGATAAGATTCCAAGGACCCACAAGGTTTAAGTGGTTGATCTGCTTCATTCAACTGTACAAATATCTCCTCTATACCCAGGTGGATGGGGATGACTTGTCATGTTTTTGTGCGTTCTCTCATCTGGATATTTTTATTGAATGAATGAGCTGCACAAATATGTAATATGTTAATATAAAGAACTGATCGAATGGCAATGTGAAATGTGAAATGGGAGCTAGTGGTAGGGAATGTTAGGGAATGATCATGGTGGACGGGGATGACTTGTCATGTTTTTGTGAAATTACCATCTTACCCTAACCTTAACACAAATATTTTTGTAGCTTGAACCTAACCACAGGACATAAACCCTCTTCTCTGGTGAGTCCAGAATTTTCCCTCTGACTTCTGTGGTACAAGGACTTTTACACTACCTGGAGTACAAAGAGAACATAATCCAGACAGCAAACAGATGTCCTCCAAATATACTTAACCAAAACTATTTAGGGGTATTAGTATAGATTTTAGGAGAGCCCCAAACCCCACATTGAGGACTCAAATGAATTTGATTTTTCATTCAATGACAATCCAACAATGAATTCCATTTTTTTAGACAGATTTTACAGCCTGTCCATACCACTGATTATTAACTATAAATATACAACAGCCTTCCTCTGCTTAGCCTCACTGCAGTTAACCTGAAAAGAGTACAAAACTGAGACAATTAAACACATGACCACGAATAAATAAAACCATATGTGGACCCCGCGATAGGTGCAAAAAGCAATATACAGAAATGAAATGACTGCCATCGTGCTGCAAAGAGCGCTGCACAGTTTTACACACCACATAGCACACACACACACACACACACAACACTACATTACTAGTGGATGTACTTACCTGTCTGAACGTCAATCTGTGAGCCTTGTCCACCCTCAATATGCTCTTGGTTCTACTTCTTTGCTTAGCCATTCTCAGTGCATATAATAACCTGTCCACTGTCCCACTATAACCAGTCCATTTAGCCTCTCTGCCCCGCTGTAACCAGTTCATTTAGCCCCTCTGTTCCAACGTGCTCCTCAAAGTTTTCAAACATGTTGAGCTGAAGAGGCTCTGCTTTCACAGCTTTGACAGAAATAGAAAGGGCAGAAAGTCCTCACACACCTCACTGAAGGTAGAAGTTCATAAGCAATGTAGCAAACGTAAAAATCACCACTGAGGATCCATCGTGAGCATTTTAGTTTTTAGCATTTTGCCAAACCGGAGTCACCTGTTAATCACGTGACATTGGGGTGTGTTTGATACGTGTCACTTAGCGTGCTCGCCGGGTGGTGCATTAAATCAGTGATTGATTGACATACATGTAGATGTAGCCACTTTTTAACTACGGCGAGGTACAATAATGCAATCCTTAACCTATAATGACGTCATCATTAATTTTACGGCATTATTGTTTTTACTCACGATTCCCAGCCAGGGCCTTTCTGTGTGGAGTTTGCATGTTCTCCCCGTGTCTGCGTGGGTTTTCTCCGGGTACTCCGGCTTTCTCCCACATTCAAAGACATGCAGGTTAGGTTAATTGGTGACTCTAAATTGCCCGTAGGTGTGAATGTGAGTGTGTGTGGTTGTTTGTCTCTATGTCAGCCCTGTGATGAACTGGCGACCTGTCCAGGGTGTACCCCGCCTCTCATCCAATGACAGCTGGGATAGGCTCCAGCCCCCCCGCGACCCTGCATAGGATAAGCGGTGATATATAATGGATGGATGTTTTTACTCAGTATCAGATTCACTTTGAAATGTAGTGAAGTACAATACTTATATTAAAAGTACTTGAGTAAAAGTACAATTACTGATTTTTAAAAGTACACAAAAAACGACTTAATTACAGTAATTTGAGTACATGTAATTCATTACTTCCACCCCTGCATATCACTATGTAAAAATCCAAACATGGTGCACTTACTTGTTTCCAACCCGTCCAACATCTCCTCACGGTTTTGGTTTGGTTCTTGTTTTGGTATTTCGTACTACACACACACAACTTTGATGGGCCTTAGCAAAGCTAAAGGTTTATTCTACTGTTTATTTTCTTAAGGCTTCAATCAGAGCAGATGGACTCCCTGCATTTGGCTCATAACAGAAACAACAGAGGAACACAAGATGAAGTAGATGAGATGCGAGTATTTAATGCTATTTCACCATTTTCATGCAACAAAGAAAATGCCATTTATCCCTGTATTATTCAAGCTTTGACATCTAATTAAAGTGTTCCATGTTTTGTTTTTTTGTGTTGAAAATCCCTAAATAGGTCATTGATTCAGGATGTTTAACCTTTTTCATTTTTCCCCCCATTGCTTAAAGTTCTCTTTGTTTTCAGGCTGCATGGGAACCAGGGAATGATACAGGCTGACTGACAGAAGATATTTAAAGACAGACAAACCCTGTTCTCAGCAAACTGATTGAGGTCTAACCTTAAAAAGTCACAGTGAAGCAGATAAAGACTTGGGGCAATATTGGGGGTGGTGAATGGCCTGGGATCTAAGTAATATTTGTAGCAGTATCCTATTTCCTGTGTTTGCTTTACTGGAGCAGAGTTGTTACTGGAAGATTAGGGGGTTGGTGGGATGTTGATGTTGAACGAGGCCCGGATGACTCACGGTTGACTTTATGGAGTAGCTGCTGACTGATGGGAGGTGACGCTGCACAAATCAGCTGATTGACACCCTGTGTGTGTGTGTGTGTGTGTGTGTGTGTGTGTGTGTGTTTGAGTATGTGTGTGTTTTAGTATGTGCGTGTGTGAGTCTGATACAACACACCCAGAGACTGTTTTTTTGAGTGAAGGGCATTCTATCAAAGGGAGGCCTGTGAGTATCTGGTTTGTATAGACTATATGCATGGATATCTGTACATGGCTGTATGTGTCCATATATTCAAATGTCTACATTGTGTCATTGGGTCATGACAATGTGTCTTTCTTTGTGCATGAGCAGTGAAAAGTCAAATAGGTCAAGTAACAAATGGGACAATACATTTAGATGAGAGCAGCACATCCATGTACAACCCCAATTCCAAAAAAGTTGGGGCATTATGTAAAATGTCAATAACAACAGAATGCAATGATTTGCAAACCCTTTTTACCCTAAATGTTATTGAATACAGTACAGAGACAAGATATTTAATGTTGTAAGGCGTGCAGAATATGGCTTGGCATTATTGTGCTGGAATAAGCAGGGACGTCCCTGAAAAAGACGTTGTCTGGATGGCAGCATATGTTGTTCCAAAACCTGTATGTACCTTTCAGCATTAATGGTGCCATCACAGATGTGCAAGTTACCCATGCCATGGGCACCAACACACCCCCATACCATCACAGATGCTGACTTTTGAACTTTGCGCTGGTAACAATCTGGATGGTCCTTTTCCTCTTTAGCCTGAAGGACACGACGTCCATGATTGCCAAAAACTATTTGAAATGTGGACTCGTCAGACCAAAGGACACTTTTCCATTTTATTTCAGTCCATCTCAGATGAGCTCAGGCCAAGAGAGGTCAGCAGTGTTTCTGGATGTTGTTGATATATGGTTTGCGCTTTGCATGGTACAGTCTTAACTTGCATTTGTAGATGCAGTGTTGAACTGTGTTTACTGACAATGGTTTTCCAAAGTGTTCCTGAGCCCATGTAGTAATATCCTTCACAGAATCATGTCTGTTTTTAATGCAGTGCCGCCTGAGTGATCGAAGGTCACGAGCATTCATTGGTTTTCGTCCTTTCCCCTTACCTGCAGAGATTTCTCCAGATTCTCTGAATCTTTTGATTATATTATGGGCTGTAGATGGTGAAATCCCCAAATTCCTTGCACATTGTCACATTGTCCGTTGGACTATTTGTCCACGCAGTTTTTCACAAAGTGGTGAACCTCTCCCCACCTTGCATGTGAATGACTGAGCCTTTTGAGGATGCCCCTTTCATACTCAATCATGATACTATCACCTGTTACCAATGAACCTCTTTACCCGTGGAATGTTCCAATCAGGTGTATTTGAGCATTCCACAACTTTCCCAGTCTTTTGTTGCCCCTGTTCTAATTTGTTTGAAATGTGTTGCTGGCATAAAATTCAGTATAAGCATATATTTACAAAAATCAATGAAGTTGATGAGATACAACATTAAATATATTGTCTTTGTACTGTTTTCATTTGAATTGAATGCCAAAAAGGATTAGGAAATTATCACATTCTATTTAATTAATGTTTTACAGAGTGTCCCAACTTTTTTGGAATTGGGGTTGTACTTTGCCCCTGTCTTTTTTGCATGAAAGCAGCCCCTCTGACTGGCAGCAAGTCCGACTTCCAAGGTCTTTGCAAATTTAGTCATTATTTTTTCGGTTTTTATGTATGTACGTATGGACGTCCATCCCATTCTTGTGAACATAATATCTCAAGAACTTCTTGACAGAAATTGAACAGATTTGGCACAAATATTCACTCTGACTCGAGGATGAACTGATTAGATTTTGGTGGTCAGATTGCAAAGGTCAAGGTCACTGTGATCCATTAAACAAAATTTTAGTCATAACTCAAGAATTCATACACTAACACTTATGACAACATTTGACACAAACTGTGCTGATTGCATAGATCCCCCTCACTACTTTTAAGGACTCTATTGCAGAGTTCACACAAACCTGCAACTGTCACCCAGCCTTTTAACTGACAATTAAATTTGTCTGTTCTGTTTCTTGACTTGTAATTTTACTTGGTTGTTTGTTTGATGTGTGTTTTGATTATTTCCCCGTTCCCATACTGTGTTGGATTTCTCTGCCTCTGCGATGTATGTAACATTTGTGTCTGTTAGTCTTATCTGGATTGTTCTTTGTTTAGTTTCTTTTCTGTTTTTTTTTGTTTTGTCTTGTTTTTGTTTGTCCCCTTTTTCACCCTTTACCCTCCGAGAGGTCCTTTTGTCCTCTTGCCAGGCTGTCATTGTAAATAAGAATTTGTCCTTAATTGACCTGCCTGGTTAAATAAAGGTTAAATAAAATAAGAAATAAAATCATCAGTGCTGCCGGGTTGAACAGGTGTGTGAAGAATCCATGTTTTAATTTTAGAGCTTCTTTGCACCAACATCCATAGTGGAAGCATTGTAGTCCACCACAGGCTCAATGATTCTGTTGATATTGTGCTTCAGGTGGTTGTCGTTGCACCATGTGACCCAGCTCTCTATCAGTCACAATATATATTATATGAGTCTGGACAAACGTGGATGGAAACTGCAACTTCACTGGTGCACGGAGGCATACAACTGCAAGGCGGTAATTCTAGTCAAGTCATTAGCCACAGAGTGGTCTGGTTAGCCAGCAGACATTTTGACTTGTCACAGCACAAAAACCACAGGTGGACTTAATAACAGTAATGATGGCTCAGTTCCACTAAGTGTGAGTTGATCATTGTCCTTTTGGTCAGCCTCAACCAAAGTGGATGAACATGCCCACGAAGGCGTCATATCCTGACATATGCACAACCTTATTGAATCTCGAAGACACTTTATTATGCTGTCTTGGTAGTCTCTCCAATGTGACCTTATGATATACGAATTACATCGATATGGCAATGTGCTTATTAATGCAGCCTTTTACTACGAGCTCAGAGAAGTAGAAAACAGGCTGGTTTTAGCCACACAGCCAATGTTTTATGCTGTATACAAGATTCATTATTAGAAGGTTGGTCAGCTCGATATACATCGATCAGCCACAACATTAAAACCACTGATAGATGAAGTGAATGACATCGATCATGGCTATAGTGCAATGTTCTAGTATGAAACCCTGGGTCCTGGTATTCATGTGGATGTTCTTTGACCCATAAAACCCACCAAACATTGATTGGATCGGCACATCTCATGGATGCTCAATCAGATTTGGATCTGGGGCATTTTGAGGCCAGGTGGACACCTTCAGCTCTTTGTCACGTTCCTCGTGCTGTTCCCTGAGCAGTTTTTGTGGTGTGGCAGCACGCATTGTCCTGCTGGGGGACCAATGTCATCGGGGTGTGCTGGTGCCATGGGTCTTGATCTGCGAGGGTGTTTTGGCAGATGGTTTGTGTCAAGTGGCATCCAATGAATGCCAGGATCCAGGGTTTCCCAGCAGAATATTGCACTGTAGCTGTACATGGTCAGTGTTATTCATTTCAACTGTTAGTGGTTTTAAATGTTCAAGCTGATCGATGTATGTTAATTGCTCTATCCAGTGTACAAAATGTTGAATTTTTAAAGGAGGTGTTTTATGGTATGGTATATTTTCACAATCAATTTTACATCATCACTAAGACTGTTGTCTGATTTACTCCGATCTGCAGGCACAATGTTTACACATTTTTTCTTTTACTCAGTAACATCCTCAACTGATGTGATGATGTGTTTGCTACAGACGTAGAATATTGACCGGCTGAGTCCCACAGTTTACCATTTCCATTCTCTCTGCAGCCCACAGATGTCTTCTTTTACTGTCCTTTGCTCTTTGGTAAAGAAAAGAAAGTTTTTAGTTGTTTGAAGTACAAAACTTGCTTGTTTTCCACCCAAAAGGGGTTTTAGTCATTGTCACTGCAGGAAGTGACGTATCCCTGCTCTCATGTACAGTATAAAGATTTGGATCGGGTCAATATTAATGCTTGATTTTAGTTAGCCCATTATAAGAACAGGATACTAGACTCCACTACACTTCAATTCAGTTCATACACCAAAAGTTTTCATGCTTCCTGGCTTCTAATTTCCTCAGTTGTTGTCACGTGACCTAAGTGTGGAACTTGACATTACATTTTTACATGACCACCTCCCAACGGTGCTGCACCTCATCTCTGCTTTAGGCCAGCAGCTCCAGGCTATATTTGCTGCTACTAGAATAATACACCTGAATCTCTGACCTGAACTGTTGGTGGTTGAGTTGTGTTGTGGGTAATGTAGGCCATCATGAGTCCTACAGTGTTATAGAAGTGCAATGTGAAATCAGTATCAGTGAGTACAAATATTAGGCATTGTATCATCAGATTTTTTTCTTTATGAAACACAGCATTGGCCTCAAAAAGTCAGTATGTACAGAGCTATGGAGGATATTTTCCATTTCTGTATATATACAGCAAGTGCTGTGTGTATGTGCCTACATTTGTACAGTATGTGTATATGTGTGTAAATATGTGTACATGCACTGTGTGTTACTTTATTAAGCACACACATACAGGTACAGTCTAATGCAATCCAATCCAACAGCTCTAAATCTTGAATCTTCCTGCCTTATGATTCAACTCCATTCTTATATTCAGTGCCCCTCAGGTATGGAGGTGGACAAAAAATATATACTATAGCTCAGTCGATTTTAGGGTTGAATTCTTGACAGAGCTGTATTTGATTGGAATAGACTGTACAGGTGTCAGTGGCCACCAAGTGTATGTGCACATGTGCATGTATGTGTGTCTGGTAATGTTTGAGTATGCTCAGAGTTTCTAATGTGAGTGTATGTGTATAAACATTTGTGTATATGTAACCGCCATGTGTGGATGTATGTGTACAGTATGTGTGTGTGCAGAGTCTGTGTTTGTGGGTTGTGTGTTTATAGTTAGAGTGGGGGAGGGTTAGTGTGACATAAAGGCCAGTGAGGTCAGTTTACGGTGAACAAGTATTTGTATGTGTTTAATGTGCAAGCATGTGTGCATATGTGTGTGTGTGTGTGTGTGTGTGTGTGTGTGTGTGTGTGTGTGTGTGTGGGTGAACAAAGCATCTCTTCCAGGCTGACTCAGGCCTGTGTTGTCAGCACTCGGAGCTTCGACTGTCCAGGATTCAGTGGCTCAATGGAAAGCCCTTCATGTTGTAAAGGCTAATTAGTGCAAAATAAATGGCTGGCCGAAGCTGCTTGTGGGCAGCACAGCGCTGTGAGTCCAGAGGCCTGATGAGGCTTTGTGGCTCTTTTGAGGCTGTCTGGCTGGATGTGCCGCCAGCTATTTGAGCCAACACATCACTGTTTGATCAGCCAGCTAGCCCCTAACCCCAGGTCAAAACCCAGCACTGATAACCACAGCGCTGTGGATCGCAGCTCTTTGTCCGGGGGCTTTACCCTCAGAAGTGCTGGCTTCAACGGATCTTTGATGCTGCAGAAAATCTCAGCCATATCTCTGACCTCACTGTGGAGCTTCACTGTTCAGCTTTGTTTTATTCACTTGGGCTTTATACAGCCAGTATGGCAAAGGCTTGCTCAGTACTAGAATGCAGTGTCATTTAAAGGGAATCTGACCAGCTAATGAGGTCCTCAGACCAAACATGGCGGCTCATTCATTCCAATGAAAGCTGCTCATTCAGCACTGTAAGTGCAATGTTTTCTTTGCTTCCTACTTCTGTCATTCTGACTGTTTGTAGAGATGAATGAAACCAAAATAATATTTGAACGGAGAATTGATAGCTTTTAACCCTTTGAACCCAGTTAACCAACTCTGTTTCCCACTAAATGGTACATTTCAGAGGAAACAGAAATGTATTACAGATAATGTTAACATGCGCCTTTTATTTCCAGTCCATGAAGTGCTGAAGGTGGTAGTTGGTCAGTGTAAATTGTAAATTGTTTGTACAAAGTGCAGGACTTTGAAACTGAAGACAGAGGTTTACATCCTATGCGTGGTTAAGTGTAGGCTTTTGGTTAAAGATCTCCACACATGTTTTGAGATGTTTATAAATACTCATTATGATTCTAATATTTATATAATACTTTAATGATTTTTGGTCTGATGTGGTCTTTCCACAAAACAAGCTCAATTATCTTGTTAAAATCCTTCACATGAAATCCTTCACATTCTCCCTCATATAAAATCCCAGAATGTATGAATATGTAATTATCTTTAATTTCGAAAGTTTAACTGTTGGACACTTGATGTCTCCTACTTCACTGAAAAGTCCATTGTCAGTGTATGTATAATGGAGACAAAGTTTCTACATAACACTTGTCCAAGTTGAATATTGGACCAGGATTGGCTTCCGAACTATTTGTGATGTCACAAATCATGCTTGTAGGCTCTTAAAATCTGATTTTCAATATGCACAGAGAAAATTGACACTTTCAGCATGAATGTGAAAACAGTCTTAAGGTGCGTTTACACCAAATGCGACAAAAATTTGTCGCATGACCAAATTACATACAAAGTCAATGCAAAGACTCTTGCATCTGTTTTGTCGCCTGGTGTGACAGATGCGAAAAACACAACGCGACACTGTCCGTCGAGTTGAAATATTTGAACTTGAGCGACAAAATCGCATGACGCGTTGTTGCGAAAGCCAATCAGCGTTGAGATTCTACCGACGTCCTGATGTTGTAGCAGGAATGGAGGACCAGCTAATCATAGCTGTTTGTGCTACGATTAGCGCTTGAAGCAGCTGTCATCCAGATGGAGCTCCTGGAGAAGGCGGTGAAAGTCGCCGAGTTGTGTCTGCTTCCGGAGGGTGTTGTGAACTTCGGCCATGGTTGATATCCGAGTGAAATGGCGGAAAGAAATAGCCCCTCCTCCTCTCCTCTTCCGGCACGTTCTTCTTCTTCTTCTTGTTTAATGGCGATTGGCAACCAGCGTTAAAGGTGCATTACTGCCACCTTCTGCTCTGGAGTGTGGATCAGAGGTTAAATTCTACTTATTATTCCCTTCCGGCGCGTTGTCGTGCAACAAGACATAAATGAACACAAAATGATCCCGCGACAAAACAGTGGTGACAGATGTCGTGTCGCGTTTGGTGTGAACGCACAGTTATAGTGTCAGACTCTGCACATCACACGCCTCTCACTGTTACAGATATGAAATGTGTTTACTAGAGGCGGAATCAGGGGGTATGTAGGCCTGTTTGTTTGCAAGCAGTGCTCAACTGGACAACTGGATGTCTGGACATGCAAACACAAAGATGCCATGACCCCAAAATCCAGTCCAACTACTGCAGCTAACTTTGGGAATGCAGGGATCATTATCAGAATAGACTAGTTTATGAGCAACAGCTGGTACATGTTAAGATAGAAGCTTATTTCACTATGAATCTTCTTATCTATCAGCAGGTGTCACTGAACCACACATCTTGTATAAGCAGCCATGTAAACAATCTTAAATATAGCGTATATATGCATGTGAAAGCAGATATTTCTAACTTGCTTTATTATAATAAAAACATAGAGGTTGCTTTCCTATAATTGTCTCAGATCATAGACATTATACACACATAATTGCAGCCTTTGACTGAGTATGCATGGTTGTAAAAATGGCAAACCAGTGAAGAGGAAAAAAACACATGTCCAAATTCAGGCCAACATCTGTTTTCATCAGCCCAAAATGTTTCCATTGAAGGGGCTTTAGCCTGAGCCCAGTCCAATCTAAAACCACTATGTTTGGATTGTAGTAAATGGGTCCATTCTGCGCAATTCTGGTGGTACATGAGATGTACGAGAGAGCTCATGAGGGTCCTCTACATTACAGAATGCATCTAATATGAAACTGTATTTATTCTGTGGTCTCCAGTCATTTCAAACTTGTAAACTTCATTCTTAGTCACCTAAATACATAGTTGTTTGATGAAAAATGCTTTTCTTCTTCCAGTTTTCAAGAAGCATAGACTTGCTTCTAGAGTTAAACCAAATGGCAAAGGATAGGTGTAAAAAGGACAGCATGAAAAGACTGCACCCAAGATGCATGCATGTGCACACGGTTGGCAGACAGTACTGATGCCGCATTAACATGAAACCATACAAAAAGATTCACAGGCAACAAAACACAAACAACACAGCAGCCAAGTAACCACAAACAGTCACACAGCTGGCAGCAGCAGCAATATCCACCCTAGGTTTATGTATTTATTTGTTTATAGGATCCCCATTAGCGAATGCCATGATGTCAGCTAGTCTGCCTGGGGTCCAACACAGAAAACAGTTATATACATTCAGACAACACATTACTTACAGAGGTCCGTCAAGTCATTTATCAAGCAAGCAAGCTCAGTCATTTATTGTTCCTTCATACAGTTCATTCTTATTTTTTCTTAAAAGCAGCTCTGGTGTTTATTATGCTAACATGATTGGGTAAAGAATTCCATTCAGTAATGTTTCTGTAAATTACATTAGATTTGATGAAATTTGTCCAAGGTCTAGTTGGTAAAAAGTATCCCAAACTGGCCTTTCTGGTCAGATAGTTATGTTCATATCTGATATACGTACACTACTCGGTCAGAAAAAAGACATTCCTGAAAAATATCAGTAGACTGGCTTTTAATCTGTTCTCCATGAGAGATTTTGGTGCATTTGAAAAACATTTGTGCTATATTTTGAGCTTTTTTTTTTTTTTTTTTTTTTTTTTTTTTTTTTTTTTGTT
>JBBPCS010040490.1:0-16434 GCA_037974645.1 Hollardia meadi
CCCCAAGTCTTACTCCTCCATTAAGCAGCCGACTGGAGGCTCCATGTCTTCGCAGATATCGAACCGCCACTTCACTCTCACTCCCTCTGTGATCATTCGTCCTTCTTGGGCTGTACCTCTCAGGCTGTACTGCACCTCTTCACACTGACTCTGGGTCTGGGCTTCAACGCCTCCTTTCTCCTTAACCCCCCCCCCCCCCCCCCCTCAAGGGCCTCATACCTCTGTCCATACTTGACTGCATCTCTCTCCCCCCAGCTCATCTACTCACACCATTCCAATCTCCAGATCATAATAGGGGAATGAAAGGGAGTTTATAAAGTGAAGTGCACATCAGATCTGCTGTAATGAAATCTTATCAATGTGTTTCCTGTGCTGTATTATTTGCATATAAATGACATAATATAATAACTCTCCCCTGCCTCTACCTGGGAGGAGTAAATATTTCTCTGTCTGCTTTGTCTCATTGCTGTGACACGAGGAAACGACACGCTAATTGAAGAGAGGAAAGCATCTTTACGTGACGACTGACATTCAATTATGTTTGTGGGATCAGATTAGGTGGTGGCCCCAGAACTGTTTGAAAACAACATTTTGGAGAGCGGCAACTCTGAAGGCGGCTGAGGATGTAATTTGAATGGCTGTTTGAAGGCCTGCGCTGAATAGCGCTGCTCTGAATGAAATCACTATGCTATGACCTGCGAGTAATTGGATGTCCAAAGTGAAGCGTTGACAGCGAAGGGGCGAGGCGGACAGAGACAAAAAGAAAATAGACAGTCAGACAGGGAGAGAAAGAGAGAAAATAACACCAAATGAATATAAGTGAGAAAACAATGCGATGAAGAGGCACAATGATGTGGAGGGGGAAAAAAAGAGCAATAAAAGAGAAGAATCACAACACTAAAGGCGGGGGAAGTGGATGCAGTTTTCCTGAAGAGTGGAACCTTCCAAAGCCTCAGTTGTCATTCATCACAGCACACAGGCATGTAGCCTTTCTGGCCACCGAGCCAAATAAGCCATTAGACAGGATAAGCTTTCTTATCAGCCAAACGCTGTCAGGAAGCACGGCGCCAAGGTTGCGATCAGCAAACACCGGGTCACTTTACTTACAGCCACTAGCCACATGCTATACTGCTGATCAGGGATACTTGTGTACATTCATCCATCTACCTGTCACTCTGGATTTGTACTAGTTAAGCATAAATGAGCTTCAAATACATGGTAACAGGCAGCACGCTAGACCGGACTGACGTTTTCAGATGCAAATTTTTTTTCCAGTAGTGATTGTTAAGCATTGCTTTTCTATCTGAAAGTCACCTTTGGATTTTAAAAACAAAACAAAACATATTGTTGTGCCGTGTTGGTTGTTGAGAAGTGCTTTTTGTCTGACAGGAAAAAAAAAATGGATTTAACAAGCACTCACAACACATCTCCAAAGCAGATGTATCTGCCTGAATATAAACATCGCAACACACAACACACAACACGCATCCATTTTATGTCCATGTAATTCACCTTTGTAGAACATGGAAGTGGATGGAGGGGTCGGCCGACTCCATCGATTGGCTATCCTTAGCAGTGACAGCTCCCCGATTGGTCAGAGAGCATTAGAGAGTCAGAAAGTCGCACCGCCATTAGCGGTCTGTCCTCTCTGGTTACAGCCAGAGACACTCAATACGCTAAAATAGATCACAATGATTGGTGTGTGTCTGTGTGTGTGTGTGTGTGTCTAGGAAATGTGATCACTTCACTGTATAGTAACATATATACCCTGCATGAAGTTGAAGCCAGTAACCTCAGCACACTCCCCTTTCATTTTTCTTACTTAGTGAGTGTTACGTCTCAGAAGCCCCCCCCCCCTCCCCCCGCCTCTGCATTAAGGCAAATGCTCTGAGTGTGTGCGTGTATGTGTGTGTTTGTGTGTGTGTATGTGTGCTGTCAAGTTGGTATTCATCAATATGAATCAAAATACATGAATGAAAACACAGCAGACACCATGTTTTGTACACAGTGTGTGTGTTTCTTTAAAGATTCATGCTCGTTACACGCTCCTGTATACAGCGTAGCTTATTGAAAATGAATCACATGAGTAGACCAGAGCACGTTCAGATGAGCCTTGCTGGTTTGTAAACTAGAGAGAAATTAAATTAGTGTGCCCTGTCTGTGTGGCTCCATCCTCCCTGCTCTCCTCCTTGATGTACATCCTCACAGTTCACAAGCCTCTGAAAAGGGTGTACTGCGGTTGGCCGTGACAATGGGAGGTGGTGCATGAAAACACAGCTGGCCGAGGGTTCGAATGATACATCAGCCAGCTGAGATCAGGATCAGCAGGGCGATGTCTTCAGCCTTTGTGATGTTTTCTTTTCTCTGAAAAGCGGATTTATTCATTGAAGCTGAGATGAGTTACTCTCACCAACACACACTCACACACACACACACACACGCGTAATCACAGACAGGAACTAAATTCCTTTCCATCTTTCAGAGTGATAATGTAACACCTCACATGCCGCCTCTGTCAAGCTGCCATACGCTTGCCTTCACATCGGCCAAAGAGGAGGCACGCCTATTAATGCCGGTGAGAGATTTCAACCCTTTCCTTTCTCATTACCAGTCAAATTTATTCGCTGTTAAACCTAATCATATTTAAATTCCAGTACGTGTCGTACATTCAAGTGCTGCATGCAGCTGCCATGCAGCACAGCCACAGCCCATAAGTAGAAATTTTCTGATGTTTGAAGAAAACAGGCCACGCTGGATGATTTTGTAAAGCAGATTGATTTCTTCTAATGGTGTTCTGATGATTAAGAGAGATTTCCAGTGAAAGATTCAAACACTGTCTCCGTCCTTTTCGACTTAGTGGCTTCATACCTCCAGCAATATTAGCTGTCAAAAATCACAGCCCGTCATTGATCCAACAGCGTCGTGTGTCAGAATAATATAAGCAGTGAGGGGAGACGTGTGTAAAGCAAAGACAGGAGAAAAAACACAGAGCGGTGGAATAAATGTGCATATCAGGACAGGATTTTTTACCCCTCAGAGGGAGCAATAGACGGAAAATCAATCTGATTTCGATGTCACAAAATTGATTGTCCAATTTTCTGTGGATTGCTCTCTGCTTACACGGGGGAGAAGAGATTGGTCTGTCCAAATAAACGAAGAGCTACACCTAAATTATGGAGAACAGCGGAAAAAAAAGTTTGGCCATCTCTCACTTTTTCTTCCTTCTGGTGTGTAACCCTCTCTCTCTCTCCCTTTCTCTCTCACAAATACAGTGCACACATATGCTGGACATACTGTCTGTAGTCTGGACGGCAGATGGAATCGATGGGTGTCATGCTGGAGCCATATTTATGAGAATGTGCTGAAGTGGCTGGTTTAAATCTCTCCAAAGTTTAAAACTTTTGCCTTCTGCACTTCCATCGGGCTCTGCTGACTGCTTTCTTAAGAAGTCTCACTTTTCCTTCTTTCATTTGTTCTTTTACAGAGATGCTGCACTGCGGCTGGACTACTGGAAACCCCCCCCCAAGGACGTTTTTGAAAAATCTAGCACAGTAACAAATTATATTAGTAGTATAGTATAGTATTTAAAAAGAAAGATGATGAAAATGAAATGAATGAAAATAATGTCTCCTAAATTGCTCATTAAATCAACGGCGTGACTCAAACGTAATTCTGCCGACATATAGAGTCAACTGGCTGGGGTCTCAGGTCTTTGGTGACTTTGAAGGACTTACACGAGAATATTGCCAATGGAGAAATAAATTGATAGGAAGAATCTGCCCACTTCTGAGATTTGTTGATGCCATAAACAGGCTGAACATTTGGCTTTGTGCCTTCTTCAAAGGCATTCAACTGCATATTTGAACAGCAGCCTGTTAGTGGTTGTAATAAATCTTGGCTGCAGGCGGGTGGAGGAGTACTGCTCTAGGTTTTTTTTTCTCTCTCTCTCTTCAAGGAGTGCTTTCTTTTCAAATATCATCGAAGTGATATGCTTCAAAACGAGACGAAAGCGCTAACACCAACATACATTTCTCGAATCATTCAATCTCTCAATCAGCTGAAAAAAACACCAACAGTGCTCATGGCATTGATTACATCTCATTCCACCGTACTTTCAATCAATTACGCCTCTATTAAACAGTTACTGGAACTTGGGGAGCGGCTCATCAGGGTGGTTAGCCGCCATGGTTCCAGCAGTTCCGGATGGGAGGTTTTCAGCCAGGCTTGTTGGACACCGCCAGAGCTGGCGGATGAGTGTGTATCACCTCAATTAAACTATGCGCTAAGTGTCTGACAACAGCTAATATTCCTCTTCCACCAGCGAACCCAATCGATGTTCTGGCATTCGTCACCCTGCTGAAAAAGCAATCATCCCGTTGTCTCGCTCCAGTTAGACGCGGAAATGGAGAGACACTCATCTGGCGTCTGCGCCGGCTCACGTGGATGCACTTCTCACAAAGACATAGATTTTCTTCACTCTGCTCATTGGCAGCATTACTGACATGTAAGTGACATACGGTGTAACGCCTCTGAAAAGAACTTCTCCAGTCAACAACTTGCACTTTGTGCCACTTGGCCAAGACGCACATGCGTGCACACACACACTCACAGTTTGCAAGTGGACCCACCTCTCTGTCAAGTAACACAGGGGAGATGGCGGTGACAATGTCGCCTCTTTCTGCATCGATGTAGAACATGTTGGAGGAAGGATTGCCCGGCGACTGCCGGACAATGTTGTAGCGCAGTGCGGCGTTATCTGTGGCGGGGTCGTCCGCGTCAAACGCCATCATCGTCATCACTGTGGTTCCTGGAGAAGACAGTAGAAAGACGGGGTTGAGTCTGAACTCCGACATTCTTGTCATGTACAACATGTGGGAGAAGGACCAACATTCTGGTGTCATGAATAAAACACTTCCAAAGGAATACAACACAATTTTAGAAGATAAAAGGATGCTTTTTTTATTCTGGATAAAAAGAATAAAAAAGTTAACAGCAAAACAAATTAGTGTCTTATTAGTTGCATATTGCACCGTGTAAACAAAACATACAGGACAAAAAGCTTCTGAAATAAATCAAAACCAAACTAATGAAACAAATGGAACAGGTAGACCCCTTTAAAAAAAACATGCAAACTGTAGATGCTTACTTTAGCAAAGAAATTAAAATCAACACTGGAATACATGTTCATTCTAACGCAGTTTAGCCAGTGTTTCAAAATAAAACTAGCCTGTAGTCTACACAATGTTTCTTATGTATTACCATATGTCTGGAGTGCTAAAATTAAAGCAATCATGGCAGCAGGTGTTTGAAAATCACAAGCTACTGCTGCCCTGACAGCCACTTAAAAAGTTAGCCTTTCCTATTAATGTGTTTTCTTCCCCGTGCCAGCTCCAACAGCAGGGTGCATTTTATTTGGTAATGGAAACAAAAATGGAAATCCTGCTCGCTGCAGCTGAGCTGAAATAGGAGGCAATCTGTGACACACCCTCAACCTTCAATCGCCGTCTCTCTGTCGGTGATGAGATATGCTCTCACAGATTCAGCAGGACACACAAATCAATCCACACACACACACACACACACACACAAATGCACCGATATGTGCTTTCATGCGTAAACATCCACACACGTGTTTACTTTCTATAGACTGTGTAAGGTTGTGGTCCTTGTGAGTAGTGTTTCCCATTTCTCCACTGCAGGACGAGGTGTCTATAAACTGTATTCTCCATTATAGGCGCCAATTTATGTTTTTGCTCGTGGGTGCTGAAATGAAGTGAATACCACCATTAATGACTATCACAAAATGATTTTTATTGTGCTTACTTTAGGAGGCCTAATTAACTAATTGGTGGCGCTATCGCCGCTGCTGCTGCAGTTCGTGCGTGACTCCTGCCGTCCGTGTCGATGGCGCTGCTGCAGCTAAAGGGATCATTCTTGGTGGAGGACTCACTTTTACTGTTTTTAATCACAAATTTGTCCATTCTCACCCGTCCATTACCATTATTTTTCACATACAATGTCTCAAGCTACGGAAACGTTGGTTTAGCTGACTCTAACATAACATTATATTGGTAACTGGCTACGTGACTACGCCCCCTTAACATACACACACGCAGAGCTGTAACCATTTTTAATTGGATGATGCGATTCAGTTAACACGTACACCAATAATAGTAATAGTAGGATAAACAGATTCATTTTCAAAGATGCAGTATTTATTAATTTATGTACTGTATGTAGGCCTATTCATTTATTTTTTGATCAGCCTTCCCTGTGGCTTCTCAACCGTTTTGGTCTCGAGCACCAGAGCGACCCATGCGATCGGCGCCTATGTTCTCCATCCACGTCTTCATGTTCTTGCTGTCATCCAGCCTGCCAGCCTGTCACATACTTTTAGTTAAATTATCATCAGCTGAATACCTCTTCAATTTCTCTAAGTTTGACTCATTCTTAGAGACATGCGTGACTGCATCCTGATGAGACGTTGTGTTTGAGGCACAGATGGATACTTCTGATAAATCTGACAAACTCTCAAATGCAGGATTGATGATTGTGTGTGTGTGTGTGTGTGTGTGTGTGCGTGTGTGTGCGTGTGTGTTTGTGAAATTTGAAGTGATTCTGGCATGTCATTCTCTACAATAAACAGCAGAGAACTCAGTGTATTCAGTGGATTTTGATGGCAATAATACATTGTAATTCTAAAATGACACAATAAATCAATGTGGATGATGATGCCATTTCTGCTTTCAGTTTTTTTTTGTTTTGTTAACAATATGAGCAGGCAAAAGCATTTCTTTCATAAATCCTGCCTTGGATATCTTACATCAAGCTGATTCTTTTCTAAAATAATTAAACCCGTTTTTGGTGTGTTTTCTGGCAAAAAAAACCCTGTGTGTGATTCTTATTTGACCCACTTACTTACCAAAACATTCTCCTAAGCATAAAATAACAGCTCTGCGTTACTGTTTTCATGCTTCTCCTTAATAGCTGATGGTACTTTGCCACAGGACATTAGCCTAACTATTCAAATAAGACACAAAAGAACTACTGGAAAATATGCAAAGTCTACATTAAATGACGACGGCTTAGTCGCAAATGTCTTTCGTCCAGCTGAAGGTAATGAGGGGCAGAGAGGTGTGGGTTTTATCCCCTTGGCATTTGCACTTCAAGGTGAACCATTAATGGTTAAGTAAACCAGTAATCCTTCCTCGGCAGAATAATTACACAGTCCCATCTCCTTCATTACCTAAACTCTGTTCCACTTCACACCTCGAAAAGCCATACTGTGAGAGATGACTCTGTGAGCGTGCACACACAAACACACACACACACACACACACAGTTTTGCACACAGACACACTAACTGGTAGCAAATAGGGTGTTAAAAATGCTCACTAAATTGGTTATCTTGAACAGATCTCAGCAAACTATGTACTATTCCGCTGGCAAACTGAGGTTTCCCGAACGCAGCACAGTCATATTACATGTTTTATGTGATATCAGAGTCAAGCTGACCCTCTCAACCCTCACTGTCTTCATCAGATACCATAATTCCACTCGTAAATGAGTATCATGTAACCAATAAGCATCCATCAGTCCAGAATACATCACAGCATCAGCATCAATCAACTTACACGATAAACATCTAGCATTCTGTAATGGGACAATGGGGCTAGGTATAACCCTAACAACTCTTGGCTGTTGTGTTTAATCACAACATAATATCATGTGGGTGGCCTCGCTGAAGGCTCTTGGCCTCTTTTATCAGCTGCATCGTCTGGCAGGAGCCGAGGTCCAATCAATCCTAACTGCATTGGATGGTTTATGGTGGGATGGATACGAACACATGGGACTGCCATTACCTCGCTATCACCTGGAGCCATCAGCTTGTGCTGCTCACATCAGCTCAGACTGGATGAAGAGGAAAGTGATACAATACAGATGAAGAGGGCAGAGAAAGAGTGTAAACTCTGTGTGTAGCATGTCAAGTTACTGTACAACGAGTCGCACGTAAGTGTGGTGCTTAGTCCAAAATGAAGAGAGAGAGAGATGGATGAGAATACATGAAAAGATTGATGCAGAAAAAAGAAAGCGCACACATACACATGTTGTGGATTGATTTCATCGGAGAGGCTGTGGGACACGGTGCCGCAGCTAACTACCTATATCTTTCCCAAACACCAAGGGAAATCAGTGGGGGCCGGCAGATCTGTGGGTGCCACCAGGGAACTGACACAGTGTGAAAAGCCAAGATAAGGTGAGAGAACATAGACTACACAGAGAAAAGGGTAAATGTGCTGCCAGCATGTGTTTGAATCTACTGTGTACACACACACACACACACACACACACACACACACACACACACACGATGAGTCACAAGCACGTATTCACAAGTAGCATAATGTGGTGAAAAGGTGGTAGCAGAGATGAGGGTACGAGCAAATATTGGAGTGAGAGAGAGAGAGAGAGAGAGAGAGAGGCGTGGGGAGAAAACACAAAGTTTAGAAAACAAAAGAAAACGGTGTAAAATGGGAAATATTAGAGTTAGAGCTGCCAGCACTGTAAATTTGGTGAACCTTTTTTGGGCCCTTAACAGTCACATTCTCTTCGTCCATATTCACTATGGGGATTAAATTAAAGGCCATCAAAGACCCTTAAAATCTATTTTCTCAGTTAGTTTTCATCATGAGTTTCCGACATATGTCTGTATTTGTGTTTTTGTCTATGCTTTTCTCACTGCTTTGAAGTGGGCGAAGATCAGTTGAAAAAAGGTGATATCACATACTGCTGTGCACCAATTAGCGTTTCGCGACGTTCAAATTAAAATGTGTGCATGCTTGCTTGTGATTGCAGCACTGTGAATAAACTCTGATCAAGACAAACTAGATCAACCCTGATGAGACTGAGCTGCATTTTTAACTTTAATTGTTATTTAAACATAAATACCTAATGTTTTCCCTGTATGATGGTAACATTGTTGAAAAACTACTTAGGCCTAATGGTCCCAACACAGAGATCATGACACCCAGATGGGGGTCACATGATAAATAAGGGGTTGGGGGAAATAATTGACAAAATAAGATATAAAGGCAAATTTCTGCTACAGGTATTATGTAAATTATTTCCTTAAATATTTGCTTTTTTTTAAGTATTAGACAGTTTTATCTCTTCAAGTCTCTAAAATTATTAAAATGAAGCCATCAAAGTTATTCCGTGTGGATGTTTGTTTACCATCAAACTGTCACAACTTACTGTGACACTTGCATAGAACTTAACCATTGTTATTATTATTATTATTATTATCACTTAGTAACACATCTGCTTTTCTTGCTATGGCAAGTGAAAATGTTTGCTGTGAAAAAGGCCTCTCTGACAAGGGAACATCACTTGATTAAAATGCGACTGTAGATGATGGGTCGCGAGGAGACGTTGCTTCGGTTTAAGGGTCACAGGCCAAAAGAGCAGATTGTAAACCACTGATCTAATGCCCTTCTTTCATGTAGATCTGGTTTAATATTTTTCAGAACTCTTTCGACCAAGCAGGAAAAAAAACACATGGGCACAAATAAAAGAGGACTAAATAATGTTTGCTTGGACAAACCAAAGAAGCATTGTTGCACCTCCATCACAACAACTGTTCAAGAGGACAGGCACAGAAGCAGAATGTCCTTTTACGGTTTTCCTTATTTCTACGGCTTTTTATTCCCACTCACGTCTAAAATGTGTCTTCTCTTAGGTTGCAAATACATGCAGTCATGTCTTTTAAGTCTTCAGGTGACAGTTGTGCAGGAATATTATTACATTATATTGAAGCAGCTTTCAGCAGCGATATCTTTTTGAGTGCTGCATTGTACTTTACCTGTCTCAGTTTGCCTGCCTGTCGTTACCAGCACACACACACGCACACACACACACACACACACACACACACACACACACACACACACACACACACACACAGTGCTCGGATGCTGGCCTGTCTGTTTGCTTCTGTGTCTTTTGTTAAACTTGTCATTTCAAACATCTGATTCGAAACATCTGATTTTATTTGGATTAAATCACTTCACGCTCTCATTCTCAAAATGGCTTTCACAGTATGTGTATTCTGCAGTAGCACTTTAATGGCAGTGCGGAAAAGAGTTCGGGTGAACCTGAATGTTTCTTCGAACAATCCAATGAAAAGACTGAGGATAACGCTGAGTTTTTGCTCTGGTTCATGTCTGTCTCTGTTGCTGATGTTGTGAATGTGTGTGTGTGAAGGCCTGCCTCACACCTGCCTGTTCCTTACCTGTCTGAACACACATTTGTTAATCTAGCCTACAAAACTGACTTGTAATAACTTCATCTCTTAAGGCACTACCAGCATACAGGCTGCTGTTCGCCAGCACATTCATTCCACTGGATTTCATCTGTTTTACCTTATATGTCAGGAGCACTGCCATCTGCACCATCCTGCATGACTGTACCAAAAACACCTCCAGAGGATCTCCTTTTAAAGGAGCAATTTGTAAGATGTTGAGTCTCATTCCCGGGTCGTCAATAAGACGGAAGTCCATGTATATGTTCCATATTTCAATTTTATATAAACATTATTTTAGAATTCATTTATAAAATGAGTAGAACTAAAGATAAGTCCAAAACTGCTTGTTCATCATTTACACAGATTGAAAAAATATATATAAATCATTAATATGCTACAATTACTTTAGCTGCATAACTTAATTTGGATGTAAAGTTGCATATATTGTACAGTGTCTAATAACAGAGATTATGAAGAAAGAAAGAATAAATCTACGAGAATATTTGTCAAGAAGTGTTCACTAACTAAAGGTTTACTGACTTAAACTAAAAGTAAATCCTGTACCAGCCTTTACTCCTGGAAAGATTTCCGGCATTCTGGTTTATATTCAGCAAAGCGTTTACATATTTCCATATCGTTTCCCAGATTCCTCTGCAACTTTATTCTGATCTTTTCATTTGCATTATACATACCGATATGAATCTTTTCATTTACAGCTCGGAAGTGAAGCAACTGTTATTCTGTAAAAAAGTTTTACCATTCAGTGAGTTGTAAAACTTTTCTCACAAAATTAATTTAGATGCATTAACGGTAGCGACTGAAGCCCTAGATGTGGAAAGCTGTTGTCGAGCTCTGCTGCGCTGAAACTAAATATGAGATAATGAGCTCCAAGCTGACAGTCAAGTGAATGGAGTGAAATACAGTCCAGCTGCCCTTTTCTGCCTCCTGCACAATGCAGTTTCTGCATTTTATCTTCTCAGCCAGCGCCTGCTCCGGCCACAGCTGGACCACTGGCAAAACCTAGATAATAAACAATTTTTACTGGATAAAACCCAATGTAATCGGGAGAGAAAAAAGCACAAAATACAACCATTCAGCATCTTATGAGGGAAACCAAATCATTGTGATAGGCAACACGAGTGTCTAGATTGAAGAGTTACATAAAAATATTCATGAAAATTCTGAAGCTATATGATAAATAGATACAAACTTGCATTTAGGCTTTCCTACAGTTTAGAGACACTGATTGACAGAGAGCTTTCATCACAGCATACCAATCACACATTTGCTAATAAGAATATAAATAACACACAAGCTAATGAAGCAAAGAACCTGGCAAACAACTCCTGTCTAAACAATGACAATCAAAGCTGGGTAATTAAATCACATCCTAAATTGTTAATTGAAAAAACAAATGAATTGCATTAAGTCATTTAAAAGGGAAAAAATAGATGAGGAGAGGAGGCTACGAGAGAGAGAGACAATTTAGATTGAATAATAAACACCTGGGATTGACATTCCAGGTATGTGATTATGTATTTTAAAATACCTGAGCTTATAATGTCTATGTGCATGAATGAGGTCACTGAGGAGGAGTGAACATGGGTCAATGTATTTATGTGATTTTAAGTTAAAAAAAAACAAAAAAAACTTTTTCTAACCAATAGCCCAACTCAGCTAACACCAGACCCAAAACAAGGCTATTTGACAGACTCAAGATAAACACGGGCTCCAACACTTTCTAATCAGTGTGTAGCTTTTTAGCTTTTTACCCATTAAGCCATAAGTGGTCTACACAATCATCAATCATTCTGATTTCGTTGTATCTCACACTTTATTCATGATTATGGACAGTTCTTAATCTTGAACAGGTGTTAGTATTTGTGAACACACAGCATGTACACAAACCTGCCAGGAATATCTATGAACTTGAAACGAAAATGTAACTGTCACCTCGCATACTGTTTCGGAAACTGCAATGACAACACCAGAGGGCAACTCTGGGGACTTCAGAGAACATTGTTAATTTAAAGACATAATGTAGCTATTTACATAAAATAGTTTATGCTCTTATTTACATCTCCGTTGTCCCCGTACAGTTCACAGTGTCCATGAAAATGGTTTAACTAATGTTTACTGATGCAAACACATCAGTGCATTCAATAATATTGATACCTGGTTTTGTGCTTGTTGGTCTCTGGAAATGTTAAATGAACTGCCAAAGGCGAAAGAAATACCAATTAGCATCTTCTGTTATGTGCTGAATATTCACCCCACTTCCAGTAATGCCTTGAGCAATTCCACCAGCTCACGTCCACCAGTTACGTCCAAGACCTTGCCAAGCGGAGTTCACACAATGCTGATTAAGGCTATCGCTGCTACATAAGTTCCCCTGTATTAGGGGTGGAGCTGAATCTGAATACAGAATTCACAAATTGAGCAGGTTAGTTCAGGCAGGCCAGGAAAGTCAAGCTCAGCTCACAATCTCAGCTAAATCAGCTGATCTCAAAGCCAGCCCACATCAGCTGATGGCTCCGCTGATTCCCTTGTATGCATCCATTGGCAATTCTTATACAGGGCGCATTATTTAAGCTGCTTTGGCCTGCCTACTCTTCCTGCTTCCTCTGCAAGCCCCTTTGCCACCCTCTTTCACCCAATCACCCAACTTTTTATGATGTACTGTATCTGACTTAATCAATGTAATTTCTGTCATTGATGCCTGCTCTGTTCTGTACCCTGTGGGGTATTTGCTGCTTAGCTCCCTGCCTTAGTCTGTGCTCTAAGTTTCAGTGAATCAATCTTTTTTTTCTGAATATTTATTAATCTATGATTTATATCATTCAAATATTTTTAAATGATTTATTTTTGGGAAGAAAAAAAAAGGAAAAACAGCTGGTGTTTCTCATAACTGTGAGCACAGTGGGTATTAGTGCTCCGCATGCTTGTGCTGATATGACAGGAAGACACGGGGAGAGAGAGCACAGACTGAAAAGGAGCAGCTTAAAATATAGGGAAAACACAGTACATTGCTACGCCATTATTTTTGTTTTGAACTGCCCTGCTGAGGTAGTTTATTAAAAAACTTTTTTTTTTCTTTTGGTTTCCTTTTGCACCTGCAATATGTGAAGAATAGATTTTTTTGGATGGGAGGAGATTAGCTTACGTTTATGATTAGCTCTGGCAGTGTAACTTTTAGATACACCAACTTCACCAACACACTGTGCTCATTGCTCAGTCAGTCGGCCTGTGTGTTGCAGATATCAAACTGGAGAAATAGAGCACCATTTATAACTATTCTAGCAAAGTTGATGCGTCACTTTTTCATCTTAGAAGATGCAGACTCAGTGGAGCTTGTTTGATTGTGAGGAGATTGGCTGGCATTAGCATTGTGACTTAGCCTATAGCCTACTGTACTGTTGGGAGAGTAGAAGTAGGTCTACCTTTGGTGTGATTGTTTCAATTTATTTCTGCACTTTCCAAGGATTTGCATAGGCTACTCTCCTTTTTGCAGACAGGAGGATAAATAGTTGGCTCCATTGCTAGCTGCATTGTCAGTGTCTACTAATTAAGTTACCTCCACAGTTAGCTGTTTTTAACAATGTTTTACTACTCATGTCCCCCAACCCTGGTCCCATTTTTCAACAGGGATTTAGAAGACAAAATAGAGGAGAAGGTGCATGCTGCTGAGCCTACTTGTAGTGCTCCTCCAGCCTTTAAAACACAAATGCTGTGTGGCAGCATTTCACAGTCAGTACAGATCCAACCAAGAAGATCCGTAAAGTGTGTAAAAGTTAATTCACCAAAGGCAAAGATGTTAAACATCCCTTAACATCTGCATCTTGAATGTTAAACATCCTACTGAGTGGCATCCACCCAACCCACCAAGTACCACATCAACAGTACAGCCATGTCCTATCCATGCGAGTCATTCTTCTACATCACTATCTTAGCTGCTTTTAATGTCAAAACAGGATTGTTACACCACTTTTATTCTAATACAATACAAATATAAATAATTTTGCTCCCTCAACAAATCCAGATGCAAATACAAATACTGGTCTCTCAGCACATCCCTACCCTGTTCTGCACCGGCAGTCATGTGTTTTACATCAATCAGCAAATACTGGTTTGACAGAGCTGAAAGGAGGAGCAACCATAGTGACAGAGTAGGATACAGCAACTAGCCATAAACTGGAACCCAAAAGTTCCATACTTCAGATTTGAGTTATATAAACAATCATTCATCACTCCATGTATTCCTTCAGCCAGCTTATTCCACATTAAAGTCACAGTAGACCAGAAGTCAGCATTGTCTACACAGACAATTCTTTTGGGCAATTTAGTTTCAATCATACCACCCGAGCTGTGGGTCTTTGAAAACTGTGGAGACAGTAAAACACAGAATAACATACATACCCCATAGGCTACCAATAAGTGAGCCATCATGTTCGTTTCAAATCAGGAAAAAATAGAACAAATAGTACACCATTCAGAACTGTTACATTCAATATACAGTAAAGCTTGTCTGTGTCATCTTCATTATCTTCTAGGTCAAGTCTATTTTTTGTCTGAGGCACCAATTACGTATGTGCGTGCATGCACATACTACACAACTATTTTCATTTGGGACTTTAATCAGGGCTTTCCCCCTCCGTAGTTAACTTCACTCTCTTCCGTATTTGCATATCTCTCCATGTGCCCTCCTGCTCCCGCTGGCATAATCATTGCTGCTAAGTCCCATTGTTGAGCCAAATGTCAGTGCCTGAGGCTGGCAGACAGTCTACGGAGCATAATGACCGGCTGAACAACCTTCTCTCATGATCCCGAGGAGAGCAGAGGACATAGGATTTTAGGCCGAAAAAGTATGAAAATAAGACGAGAACAGAACAAAGAAATGGCGACACATACTGAGGAACCTAATTAGTTACTAAAAAAGAAGAAACAGACAGAGAGGAAACAGGACAGAGCTGTTTCAAGAAGGTGTGGAGGAAACAATAGATGGAGCAAAATACTGTTTAAAAAACACAAAGATGGGGAGAGGAAGTGGGTGGTCCAGAGTTAATGTAATGTGATATTTTTAGACTGCATCAAAGCTGTTGACTCAACTGTGCATATTACACAGTTGCAACAGTAATCAGTGAACTCAATAATGACCTAGGGTGTATTGATTAAGGGCAAACTTCAGCAGCCACAGCACACGATCCCATCATCATTAAAGAAAAACTAATTAGCTTGTGTCTGTGATGCCACCAGACATGGTCAAATTTACATGCTTTTAACGCTTTTAACTCCCAAAGCCAGCAACCAGAAAATAAAAAAAGTTATTATAATGATGAGAAACATAAGTGACAAAACATTGCTTACATTTTTTTAAGCTTAATTAATCATTCAGGTGTGTGCGCAATTCAACAGCAGATCATGTCTGGTGCTGCTCAGCATGCGCTTATCACTTGAGAGTACCATGAAAAAACATGGATGGATCCACAAATGGGATCTCCACTGAGACTGACAGATATTTCCACTGGGACAGGTGGGAAAAATAATAGATACCATTGTCACAAGGTGGGTGGACAGTAGGAGATGAAAATGGAGTTGGCGGTTATTTAAAAAACACAAACTATAATTATTCATCTGCAGTCATTTCCTACCGATCTATCCATTTTCTGTACCTGCTTATCCAAGATCGGGTTTGTGTCAACCGAATATTTTCTGTTGTTATTTTTTTTTAACAATGACCTCACAATCTGAAAGCCTTTTGTCATTTTGACAGATGAGAGCAATGGGGTGACGTAATTCACACGCAACACTGTCAATAACCTCATGTCGACCAGCTGTTCATGGAGGAAGCACATTATATCTATCAAAAAAAGATTCCCCTCACAGCATGTGGGCATCATTGCTGACATCGACACCATACTCAGCGAATCACGGTATCCGGGTGCTGACACATCATTGAAGTGCCGTCCGTTGTTACTGTTTAAGAAAAAGTAATAATAATAATTTATCTGCTTTGTGTGGTATTAACATGAAAAATGAACACACGGTCAGTCTCTCTCTCTCTCTCTCTCTCTCTCTCTCTGTTTTTATGTATATCAAATGTTATTATGATCAAGTTGTTTTTGAAAATTAAA